>PVHY01029860.1:0-13902 GCA_004024945.1 Uropsilus gracilis
CCACAGACTCAAGCAATCCCCAGCCTCAGCTTCCCAGGTAGCTGGGATTATAGGCGTGTGCCACCACGCCCAGCTATTTTTTTGGAAGTAGGTCTCGCTACAGGCCCCAGGCGGTACTCGAACCACGATCCCTAGCCCCGGCCACTTCATAGGCTGAAGCTTACAAGCACGAGCCACCGTGCCCGGCTCCAGCTATTTTTTTGGAACTAGGTCTTACTACATTGCCCCGAGCAGGACTCAAACTGCGATCCCTGGTCCTGGCAGCGGCTTCCTTCCTAGGCTGCCGCTTACAGGCATGTACCACCATGCCCGGCCTCATACACAGTTTTTAATTTTAATGAAATTAAGTTTTTTTTCTTTGTTTGCTATGTTTCCAAAGGAATCAGAACTTAAATCCATTTTTTTTTTTTTTTTTTTTGAGACTAGGTCTCACTGTGTTGCCCAGGGTAGTCCCAAACCTACACACTCAAGTGATCCCTAGCCTCAGCCCCCCAGGTAGCTGGGATTACAGGTATGTGCCACTATGTCCAGCTATTTTTCAGAGACTAGGTCTCGCTCTGTTTCCTGGGGTAGTCCCAAATCTGCGGATTTAAGCGATCCCTGGCCTCAGCCTCCCAGCGCTGGGATTATAGGCACACGCCACCGCACCCCACTTTTATGTCTGCTTCTAAAAATTTTATAGATTTAGCACTTACTAATTCTGAACTACCCTTGTTGACATAACATTTAGAATCAACCAAAAAAAATCTGAAACTAATAAATGAATATATGAAGGTTGTAGGATATAACACTAATACACAAGTCAATAGCTTTCCATATATATCATAGGCGAGCAAATAAAATTGGAAATTAAAAACACAATATCAATTGTACTGACATCCCAGAAAATGAAGACATAGGCATCAATTTAACACAATATGAGAAAGACTATAAAACTGAAGAACTATATAAATGGAAAGATATTTCATATTTATAGATAGACTATATTGTCAAGTTCAGTACTTTCTGACTTGATTTACAGATTCAATACAACTCCAATCAAAATCCTAGCAAACTATTTAGAAGCTAATGATAAGATGATTTTAAAATTTACAGGAGAGGCAAAAGACAAAGACTAATCAACAAAATTTTAAGGAGAACAAAGCTGATAACTGATACTATTTACTTTAAGCCTTACCATAAAGCTATAGAAATTAGCTGTTCTGGTGGTACTGGTGAAAGACTACATTAATAGATTAATATAATGGAACCAAGAACCCAGAAATAGACACAAACAAATATAAGTTAACTGATCTTTTTAACTAATGAGCAAAAACAATACAATGAAGAGAGTCTTTTCAACAAATAGGACTGATAAAATTGGATATCCATAGGCAAAGAGATTAATTTATAACAGATCTTACACCTTCAGGCCTCGCATGGGGGTGCGTGCCTGTAAGCAGCAGCCTACGAAGCCGTGGCGGGGACCAGGGATCATGGTTGGAGCCCCGCACGGGGAAACGGAGCAAGACCTAGTTCCAAAAAAATAGCTGGGCGTGGTGGCATGCACCTGTAATCCCAGTACCTGGGAAGCTGAGGCTGGGGATTGCTTGAATCTGTGGTACCCCGGGCAATGTGAGCCTGTGGTTCCACGGGCAAAAATAGCAAGACCTAGTCTCAACACACACACACACGTACGTACAAACAAACAAACAGTAGCCGGGCATGGTGGCTCGTACCTGTAAGCTTTAGCCTATGAAGTGGCTGGGGCTAGCGATCACAGTTTGAGTCCTGCTCGGGGCAACACAGTGAGACCTAGTCCTAAAAAGTAGCTGGGCGTGACAGTGCATGCCTGCAATCCCAGCTACCTGGAAAGCTAAGGCTGGGATTGCTTGAGTCCGTGGTACCCTGGGCAACATGAGCCTGCGGTTCCATAGGCAAAAATAGCGAGACCTAGTCTCAGAAAACAAATAAACAAACAAACAAACAGATCTTACACCTTCATACTGGATAAGGTTTTTGCATTCCATTCCAAAGTAAGTGTGGTGGTAGCTTCTCCATGTCAGCAAGCAATTCTCAGACAAGCGCAGAGTGTCTGAGAATTCAACTCAGCTCTGACATGATGGCATCAGGCTCCATAGGTTAAAGACTCAGTCAGTCCCCACAAGACTGCCCTCCACTTTATTTGCCAACTAACTGCAAGCCCATACTGTACCTGGCTCCTTTTTTTTTTTTTTTTTTTTTTTGAGACTAGGTCTTGTTATTTTTGCCCATGGAACGGCAGGTTCACGTTACCAGGGGTACCATGGACTCAAGCAATTCCCAGCCTCAGCTTCCCAGGTAGCTGGGATTACAGGCATGTACCACCATGCCCAGCTACTTTTTTGGGACTAGGTCTCGCTATGTGCCCCTGGTGGAACTTGAACCGTGATCCCTGGCCCCGGTCATGGCTTCCTAGGCTGCCACCTACAGGCATGTGCCACCATGCCGGGCCTTGTTCCTGGCTCTTAATCAGATGTTACCATGAGCCCCTCCCTCAGGTTCAATTAATTTGCTAGAAGTTCACAGAACTTAAGAAACTGAATTTATTCACACTAGATCACTATATTTATCACGAAGACTACTACAGAATACCCCATCAACAGTCACATGAAGTGACATAGGTCAAGGTATGGTAAAAAGGTACAGTGTTTCCATGCCCTCTTCAGGTGAGCCATTCAGCCCAAATCTCAGCCTGTTTACCAGCCCAGAAACTCTGAGCCCCCCCCCTTTTATAGTGGCTTCACAAATACTTATGTCAGAATATTTTCATTTTTAGTCATTTTATTTTTTTAAATATTTATTTATTTTTCAAAACAAATGTACCTTTTTACATTCCCAGGAGCAATGAGTGTTTCTACTGGAACAGTCTTGACAGAATTAGGTGGTGTTGGTGATTTTTGTAGTTGAGTAGTATTCTAGACATCACTGTCTACCTTAAGGTTCTCCCACCTCCCCAACACTCATCAACCATCTTAATCCTCTGTGCCCTCCGCCTCCTGTTTTCTCCCTCCTCCCCCTCTCCTGCTCTTGCTCCATGGCTCAGCTCTGTTGGCAGTTTTAAATTTTTCTTAGCCATTTGTTTACTTGTTCCTATATCCTTCATATAAGTGAGACCATCCCATATTTCTCTTTTTCTTTCTGGCTTATTTCTGCTAATATGATTTCTTGTAGCTCCATCCATGTTGCTGCAAATGACATGTTTGTCTTCTTTGATTGATGCATATTCCATTGTGCATTTTTAGTCATTTTAAATAAAACCTTTTATCACCTGCTTATTTTATTTATTTATTTTTTTGAGACTAGGTTGCCCACGGTAGTCCCGATCCCACAGACTCAAGCAATCCCCAGCCTCAGCCTCCCAGGTAGCTGGGATTATAGGTGCCTACCACCGTGCCCGGATGTTTTTTCGAGACCAGGTCTTGCTATGCTGCCCAGGGTAGTCTTGAACCCGTGAACTCAAGTGATCCTAGGTCTCTTGCCTCCCAGACTTGGACTACAGGCACACACCACCACACCCAGCTATCACCTGTTTAATTCTGAAATGAAATTTCAAATAACTAAAAATTTTAAAGCCATGTTCTGAAAGTTGCCTATTAACAACTACATACAATAAAATATTTGCTTGTTTATTTATTTGAGACTAGGTCTCACTATTTTGCCCAGGGAACCACAGGCACATGTTGCCCACAGTCCCACAGACTCAAGCGATCCCCAGCCTCAGCTTCCCAGGTAGCTGGGATTACAAGCACGCTCCAACATGGCCAGCTATCTTTTGGGACTAGGTCTCCCTATGTTGCCCCAGATGGGTCTCGAACCCGTGGACTCAAGTGATTCCTAGTCTTGGCATCCCTCCTAGGCTGGGATTAAAGGCACGTGCCACTGTGCCTGGCCCAAAAGGAAAACTTTTTTGTCGAGTTCTCTGACTTATAATTTCTAAAAGGAGGAAAAAATAACTCACATTTGAAAATATAATTCATAACCGAGAGAGATGATCCTTAACAGTATCAAGTTTAACAACCTCTTAGGGATGGCTATTTGTAAAATAGCTATTAAAAAACAACAGCAACAGTGAATAGTAGTTACCTTAGCAGCTTGAGATTCTCTTAAGTAATATTTTAAAAGATCAGAAAGCTTGAGGTCCTCATCAGCAGACACTCGTGCTTCTATTTTCTGAAAAAGGGGGAAAAATTGGGTATTTAAGCACAGCATTAACATTTTACTGTCGGTCTTCTCTTAATTACTATGAAAAAATTAAAGTTATAAATAACAATAGTGTCCATTTTTTTTTTTTTAGGACTCCTTCTCATCTCTTTCCCACACATGATTATGTTTCTTCATAATGTTTACAAAAATTACACAGAAAAAAGGTATTAATGAATTAATGGAGGAATTCTATTATGTGATTCAAGTTCTTGGCTATAATGAGTTTCAATCTATCTTTCAACTTCACTTATATTCATACCAATGGCAATTGATATGCACACATAATTTTTTTTTTTTTTGAGAGACTAGATCTCGCTATTTTTGCCCGTGGAACCGCAGGTTCATGTTGCCTGTGGTACCACGGCCTCAGGCAATCCCCAGCCTCAGCTTCCCAGGTAGCTGGATTACAGACATGTGCCACCACACCCAGCTATTTTTTGGGACTAGGTCTCACTGTGTTGCCCCAGGCGGGACTCATATGGCAACCCCCAGACCCTGCTGCAACTCCATAAGCTGTTGCTTACAAGCACTTGCCACCATGCCCGGCTGGTACACATAATTTTAAAGTAATCATGGCCAGCAATGGCAGACTAGGTAATTCAAACCAAACTATTTGCCTAGGAAAATCAGAGAATATACCCAATTTTATTTTCTTTTCTCTCTCTCATATATATATATATATATGTATTACGCACACATATATTTACATCATTGTCTACCCCTGGTTCTCCCACCTTATATCACCCGTGAATCATCTTAATCTCTTGTGTCTCTTCCTAACTCCGATTATACCCTCTTCCCCCTCTCTCTTGTGTTCTATGCTTCAGTTCTGTTGGCAGTTTTAAATTTTTCTTGTCCATTTGTTTGTTTTCCCTATTTCTCTCATATAAGTGAGACCATCCAGTATTTCTCTTTTTCTTTCTGGCTTATTTCTGCTAACATGATTCCTTCTAGCTCCATACATTGCTAGAATGACATTTTTTTTTTGATTGATGAATAATATTCCATTATGTATATATATTACAACTTTCTGACTCATTCATCTGTTTTGGGGCATTTGAGTTGTCTCTATATCCTGGTTATTGTAAATAGTGCTACAAAAAACATCCAAGTATAGGTGTCCTTTTTTTGAGACTAGGTCCTTTTTTTTTTTTTTTTTGAGACTAGGTCTCCCTATTTTTGCCTGTGAAATCACAGGCTCATGTTGCCCAGGGTACCACAGACTCAAGCAATTCCCAGTCTCAGCTTCCCAGGTAGCTGGGACTCGAACTGTGATCCCTGGCCCTGGCCACGGCTTCCTAGGCTGCTGCTGCTTACAGGCACGCACCACCATGCCTGGCCCTTAGGTATCCTTTTGAATTAGTGTTTTTGAAATTACTTAAATTTTAACAAAATTGGGATGGGACAACTAGGTTGCTGATAATGTTCTATTTCTTGATCTAGATATTAATTATATGTGTGTTACATCTGTAAAATTTCACTAGGTTAAAAACTTCAGATATGTGCTCCTTTCTTCCACATATAATGCATTTTACTAAAAAGAAATAATTTTAAGCATCTTTAAAATATTATGTATGGAGAAGTAAACTTATGGAACTTCTTAACCTAATAGATAAGAACATAGGCACAAAATATTCAAAGTTGATTTTATAACTTAATACACTAGGGAGGTAATGGGTGCTTTCAAATACGGCTTTCTCTCTTTCCATTAAGAAGTAGAGAAATGTGTGTCCTTTCCCTTGAATCTGGACTGCAACTGCCTGAGCAGTATAGAAGAGATGCTGTGTTGGTTGCTAGGCCCAGGTCTTATGAAACTAGAAACTTCTTCCACTTCGCATCTTTTAGAACCTGCCCACCAAATTATGAGGCAGCCTAAGCATATCCATGGAAAGGACACATGTAGGCATTCCAATCAACAACCCTTAAAGTCCCAGATGATACCTACTACCAACCCCAAGAAATATGAGTGAGTTTCAAATGATTTCAGCTCCTGGATGTCATGAGGTCCCAAAAACTGTAGAGCAGAGACAAATCATCTCTGCTGTGGGCTTTCTGAATTCCTAACCCCAGCACTCATAATAAAATGGTTTTACTTTATGGTACTGACTTACAATCATTTGTTCATATCAAAAATAGGCAGAGTAGAAGCCGGGCATGGTGGCACATGCCTTTAAGCACAGCTTTAGCATGCGCTGAGACTAGGAATCACTTTGAGTTCGTGGGCTCAAGACCTGCTCGAGGCAACATAGGGAGACCTAGTCTCAAAAAATAACTGGCATGGTGGCACATGCCTGTAATTTCAGCTACCTGGGAAGCTGAGGCTGGGGATTGCTTGAGTCCATGATACCCCAGGCAACATGAGCCTGCAGTTCCCTGGGCAAAATAGCAAGACATAGTCTCCAAAAAGAAAAAAAAAAAAAAACAAAAAACACCAGGGTAACAAGCAAGCACTGAGAGAAAAAAGGATTGTGGTGGCTATGGTACCACTCAGAGTTCCTTTAATAGACTGCCTGCTGACTGGGCAGTGGCAGGAAAAAAAAAAAAGCTTGTTGCATGGAGGTAGCACAGTTGACCGACAGCTTCATCTGCAATCTCCCTAGATCCAGAAGTTTTTATCAAGGTTGTATCATTCTTTCCTCCTATCTAGGGCCTGTACCAAGTCAATGACAGAGCATGGGGTAACAGTTCCAGACTACTCTTGCTTGACATGTAAGTCTTCCAATGGACGGCTCTAGATCAGAAACACCCCTTTTAAAAGTGAGGGACAAAATTGTCTTAGAACTGTACTATAGTCTGAGACTTCCACAGAATCCTTCTGCTTTCTCTTTGCACCAAGTGTAAACTGACATTGTTACCAAAGGCTCTTCCTTTTAACTCCCATTCCTTTCTCTCTCTCTCTTTTTTCTTCTTTTTTTTTTTTTTTGAGACTAGGTCTCGCTATTTTTGCCCGTGGAACCGCAGGCTCTTGTTGCCCGGGCTACCATGGACTCAAGCAATCCCCAGCCTCAGCTTTCCAGGTAGCTGGGATTACAGGCGCATACCACCATGCCCAGCTGTTTTTTTGGAACTAGGCCTCACTACGGGCCCCAGGTGGGACTCGAACCGTGATCCCTAGCCCCGGCCACCTCATAGACTGAAGTTTACAGGCACAAGCCACTGTGTCTAGTCTCCTTTCTCTCTCTCTTTTTTTTTTTAAGACAGATCCCTATTATTGTGATGCATATGCACAGAAAAATAACTACATCTTCCCAGAAAATGTTCACTGCCATCAAAGACAGAAAAAACAGGCCGGGCACGGTGGCTCGTGCTTGTAAGCTTCAGCCTATGAAGTGGCTGGGGCTAGGGATCGTGGTTTGAGTCCCGCCTGGGGCCTGTAGCGAGACCTAGTTCCAAAAAAGTAGCTGGGCGTGGTGGCGCACGCCTGTCATCCCAGCTACCTGGGAAGCTGAGGCTGGGGATTGCTTGAGTCCATGGTACCCCGGGAACGAGAGCCTGTGGTTCCACAGGCAAAAATAGCGAGACCTAGTCTCAAAAAAAAAAAAGAAAAGAAAAAACAAAACACTATTATGGACTCTAATATAATAACACATGTATTTCAGTAATTCTTCCTTTGTGAGAGAACATCTCCTTTTCTTTTACTTGTATCTACTACACATCACTTAACTGACATTTTCTACAATGGACTAGCCAATAACATTCTTACCTAAATACCACTAAGCAGCTAATAAACATTTTCACTATCAACTGATAAAAATGTTAAATATTATATATAGGAAAGATCCCTGAAAATTAAGACTATATCAATATCAAGTTATTGCTTACAATGTATGCAACCTTCCTGCAGTTGAACACTTGCCTCACATTGATACAACTCAGTTTTACACTTGCTCTTAGTCAAAGGGCCAAGAAGCAATACACAACTCAGTTTTAAACCACTGTCACAGGGGGTGGATTGAGATACTGTGATTTATAAGAAAAATAAATTTTGGTCGTTCAGATTATCAAAGTATCTCATTTATAACTTGGTTTCCATCCACAGTTCAGAGTGGATGAAACAGTAGTCACAGTTTCCTGGTTCACAGCTCTGGAAACCTTTGTAATTTCATTTATTTATTTATTTATTTATTTACTTACTTACTTACTTATTTATTTATATTTTTAAGAGACTAGGTAGGTCTCACTATGTTGCTCAGGGTTGTTTCGAACCCGTGGACTCAAGTGATCTCCAGCCTCAGCCTCCCAGGTAACTGGGATTATAGGCAGACACCACCATGCCCAGCTCTCCCTTGTAATTTCTTTAGTGTTGAGACTGATAAAGGTATTTTTGCCAAACAAATTAGGCAACTAAGTATGGCTGGTTGCTAGGAAAACTAACCATGAGATTAAAAAACTGTAACTTTCTGTCCCATCCCTAATTATAAGAGGGGTTGGTCACTGAGTTCACTGCCAATGGCCAATAGTCATTCATATCTGTGTAATAATGTCTCCATAAAACCCAAAAGCACCAGCCAGGTTCACAAAGCTTCTGGGTAAGTGACTACGTGAAAGTGCTGGGAGAGTAGTGTAAAAAGGATATATGCAGGCGCTGCACCTTCTCCTTCCCCATCCTTAGCCCTACATATCTCTCCCACCTGGCTGTACCTAAGCTAAATTCTTTTATCATTACTCAGTGATCTCTTAGGTAACCTATTTCGCTAAGTTCTCTGAGCAGCTGTAGCAAATCAATTGAACCTGAGGAGGACATCCTGGAACTTGGCTTGGGACTAGAGGGCAGTCTTGGGACACAGAGTCTTTTATCTGTGGAAGCTGATGCTATTTCCAGGTAGACTGTGTCAGAACTGAGTTAAAGTGTGGGATACCCAGCTGATGTCTAGAGAACTGCTGCTTGTGTGGGGATTTCCCTTCCTGCTCACCACATGAGTATGTGATCAGATACCCATTTCAGGATCAAAAGCAAAAGTCTCAGTAAACCAATCATGAATCTAAAACTATCTTTTCTTTTTTTTTTTCTTTTTTTTTTTGAGGCTAGGTTTTGCTATTTTTGCCCATGGAACTGCAGGCTCTCGTTGCCCAGAGTACCACAGACTCAAGCAATCCCCAACCTCAGTCTCCCAGGTAGCTGGGATTACAGGCGTGCGCCACCACGCCCAGCTATTTTTTTTGGAACTAGATCTCACTACAGGCCCCAGGTAGGACTCAAGCCGCGATCCCTAGCTCTGGCCGCTTCATAGGCTGAAGCTTACAGGCATGAGCCACCATGCCCGGCCTAAAACTATCTTTTCACTATATAAAACCCAGAAGAAATTGTCCTTCATAAAAATAAATGTAGTCTTCATAAGGAACATGTTTTCTTTCTTTCCTTTTTTTTTTTTTTTTAAGAGAGTAGGTCTTGCTATGTTGCTCAGGGAACCGCAGACCCTCGTTGCCTGGGGTACCACAGACTCAAGCGATCCCCAGCCTCAGTCTCCCAGGTAGCTGCGATTACAGGTGCACGCCACCATGTCCAGCTATTTTTTGAGACTAGGTCTCACTGTGTTGCCCCAGGCGGGTCTTAAACCCATGGACTCAAGCGATTCCTAATCTCGGCCTCCCTCCATAGGCTGGGATTAAAGGCACACGCCTCCGCGCCCGGCCCAGGAACAGTTTTCTGATCAAGAACACGAACTTTTATATAAATACTGGAATTTCTGGAAAATCTCATATTTTCAAATCTCAATCTGTCTCTTTATCCTTCTGAAGTATAATTCATCTTCCTCAATAAATAAAGCAACAAGCTAAATACTACTGTATGCAGAGATTTAGACCCTCCCTACCCCAAAGGTTAATAGTACTTACTCTTGTTTTATCAAACAGTTCTGAAACTTTGAGAAAAAACCTGGAAAGGAAAAATATTTCATCAGAAGCTACCTTTGAAACGAATTTCCATTTTAAAAATTAGGAGAATATGCTGTACATTATAATAAACATTCTTTTCTTACTACAATACTGTTTAGTAGTCTTATTCACTACAGATTTCATTTTATTTCAACAGTAGTTTCTCTGCTCTTCTACCCTTAAAACATTGATTGAAATCTACTGCTACTGAAAATCTTGTTTCACTGATAATCTAAGTCATATATTAAACTTAAAAATCTTTTGGCATTTTTTACTCATGTGTGACATAATGTCAAATAAAGCCTGTATCACAAAGAAGTATCTAACGTTGACATTCAATGAGACAAAAGGGTAACACTAAAGCTGGAAAAGTTCTTAATGTTATTCAGTTCTATTTTAAACACAAATTAGAGTCGGTTTCAGAAAGCAAGAGAAATAACTACATTCTATCTCAAAATCCACTTTCATTTTTAACTATCAAACACTGCCACTAAATAAAAAATACCCCAATACAAATTACTAAAGGGTAGTCTGTAAAATGTCATTCCTGGTGATATTTTAACTGGTTTAGGACAACTATTGAGAACAAAAAGGTAATTTTGTGAACTTTGCTTTCACTGAGAAGAACGTGCTGTAATAGGTTTATGTCAAATAACACATGGCAAGGCTCACTTTTATTTTTTTACCAAAGATTTAAGAACTATCTTTGGGAAGGTAGCATTAACTAGTGCTATCTACAGTACCTTGCTTTGCAGAAAAAGTTGAGCTTATATTTTTACTAAGATAGGATATACTAAGAAAAAAACTCAACGATATCATTTGGAGAAAGTTATAGACATTTTAGTTTTCCCATTTAAAACGCTTTTGAAAACATGTTTGAATTACTTTTTAATAAAGAGATGGAATTAAACATACAGGAGCAACTAAAATAAACTGACATTAGATTTAAAGTGGGAAAACTAGGATAAAATAAATAAAGGACAGCAGTGAAAACAAACTTCCAAAAGAGTTTTTCTACACTATGAATTTCTACATCAACACTTTTCTCATCCAGTCACCCTAGGATTGCCCTAAGATTCACTAAACTGTAAAATATAGACTAGCAAGCCTCTAAAAAATCCCAATGGATAGTATAAAACTTTAAGACTCCAATGAAATGCCTATGAATACTAAATGTTAATTGTAAAACAGGATCTTATTTATAATAGACTGCATTAAAACCTAAGGAACTTTTGACATAAACTGTTTTCCTGCCTAACTTATAAAGCAGCACATCGTCTTTAAATAAAACTTCGTAAATGTTAAAATTTTATCAGTCCATTTTCATTTTGATGATCTAAAAGATAAGAAAAGTGAGAGGAAAAAAATGACACTGATCTAAGCATATGACAAAAATATTCCAAAATGCTTACTTGGTCATAAGTACTGTATTTACAGGCCACCAACAATATTTTATATTTAAACTTTTTTTTCAGGGCAAGTTTATTCAGGTTAAAAAAGAGATGCCTGCATAGACACAGGTGGCAAGAGAATTGCTGTATTTAAAGTTTTAAATCAAAATCCTTACTTGCATATATCTGTAGAATCCTGAGTTCCTAATGCGTATAATGAAGACCCAATTCTATTGTAATCATCTGCAGCACCTATGGGAAAGGTTTTTAAAACATTTAATATATTTATTCCTTGATTCAAAAATATAAGCACCTCACTGCCAAACAATGTATGTATAATGTTACAGTGAAGTAGACCCAAGTCTACAGTGAAGGAAATGACACAAACAACTATAATACAACAAATATTCTATTAGAAGTAGGTATAAGCTACCCAGGGGAAACAGATGATTCCACCAGTTAAGTTTAGGGATGACTTACAAACACCTCAGAATGAACTGGAGCTTGTAGGATGAATGACTATTTATCAGGCAGACATAAAAGAGTACAGTTTTTCGAGTATCCTGGAACTAACTGTGGCTCTGTAGTGTACAGAGTAAGATGCAGCTGAAAGATGGAAAAATAAATTGGGAGTATCCAGGGGTAAGAAAGGTCTTTCCAAACCAAGATAAAGTCTGGATTGGAGCAAATGGAAATCAGTGTTATTAAACACTTTAAATCTACAATGGTAAAATTAACCTTACAAGATTTTATAGATATAAAAACCTCTATCAGCCGGGCATGGTGGCACATGCCTGTAAGCGCCAGCCTATGGAGCGTGGCTGGGACTGGGGATCTAGGTTCGAGACCCACTCAGGGCAACACAGCAAGACCTAGTCCCCAAAAAAATAGCTGGGTGTGGTGGTGTGCACCTGTAATCCCAGCTACCTGGGAAGCTGAGGCTGGGGGTTGCTTGAGTCTGTGGTACCCCAGGCAACATGAGCCTGCTGTTCCATGGGCAAAAACAGCGAGACCATGGCCGGACACAGTGGCACGTGCCTGTAAGTGGCAGCCTAGGAAGCTGCGGCGGGGACTGGGATCATGGTTCAAGTCCCACTCGGGGCAACATAGCGAGACCTAGTTCCAAAAAAAAATAGCTGGGTATGATGGTACGTGCCTGTAATCCCAGCTACCTGAGAAGCTGAGGCTGGGGATTGCTTGAGTTCATGGTACCCCAGGCAACGTGAACCTGCGGTCCCATGGGCAAAAATAGTAAGATCTACTCTCATAAAAACCCAAAACTTTTATCTACATTATATTCTTAAGAGACAGAAAAGGCAGGACACCCAATTATGTAACTTGTATCAGATATGGGGGTGGGGGGGTGGGGGGTATCTGATCAAGATAATGGGAATGATAAAAGCAAAAGAATCTAACAAAGCTGTAAGTATTTAGAAAGTATAGTCGGTAGGATTTAGAAAGATTAGATCTGGGGCAAGGATGGAATTGTGGAGCTTGAAAAACCAGATGAATGGTTGCACCATTACCTTTACATAACAGGAAGGAAAATACTCAACTGCACTACAATATTCTTCCTAAAGTTCACACCACAGGATAATGTACTTTGAGAAAAGATCATAACTGATGCTTCTATTTGTTTCAAAGTAAGGACAGTATAGCACAATGGTTAAAAGCATGAACCTGCCTAAGGACAAATTCTAGTTTCTCAACAGTATGACCATGGATGGGCATATCACCTCACTGTTTCCTCATCTGAAAATGAGGAAAACAATAGTACCAACCTCACATAATTATTTGGAGAATTACATGAGTTAATAAATGTTATCATACATCTGACAATCAGTAAGTACGGTACTACACACACACACACACACACACACACACACACACATACACACACATACTTGCTATTGTTAATGAAACCCAAGGCATGCCTACTCAGTATGGAATGTTCTTATACCAGGAGGCTTTGAACAACTCTTTTTAATTGTGTTAAGTCCCTAACAAAACATTAAAACATTAATTTTTACCATCAACAGATAAGGCTAACACTTGGTAACTTATTTACTGTTACTTAAAACAGCTCTATTTTGATGTCTTTTATAAGAAGGTTTGAGTATAAACTTCAGACTGAATGGCAACTTCTGCATGTAAACTTTGCAGTTTATCTTAATATGAAAGTTTAATTTAAAAAATACTTTTAAAAAAATCACAAGTTAGTTTATCAAGACACAAGGGTGGGCATGGTGGCGCAATGCCTGTAAGCAGCAGCCTAGGAAACCCCAGCTGGGACCAGGGATCGCGGTTCGAGTTCCACTCGGGGCAATGTAGGGAGACCTAGTTCCAAAAAAATAGCTGGGCGTGGTGGTGGCGTGCCTCTAGTCCCAACTACCTGGGAAGTTGAGGCTGGGGA
>PVHY01029861.1:0-13851 GCA_004024945.1 Uropsilus gracilis
CAGCATGTGTGCTGAAAGCAGTTAAGGAGTTTGCAGATTTAAACTCCGTGTTGGAGTTTGCTTTGCTGAGTTTGATTTGTGTCCAAAAGAGGCCGTGCAAAAGTTAGGCCTGAGAAGAAAGTGAACTTTGCTGGTTTGGCACCGTGGAGTTTCTGCTACCTGAAGGTGACAAGGAGAAGACAGCGTGGAAGACAACGAGAAACATTCAAAAAAACAAGTCTTTAAGCGTCTGGAGATGGACTCTGTCTGGACATTGGTGAGACGATTAGGACTGAGAGACTGAGGATTTTGGGGCAATCTGGGAAAGGACTTTAGACAATACTGAGAAAGGGTTTGGACAATGTTAAAGTATTCTGAGTCTTGCATGTTTCTTTTGTAGTTAATAGGATAATTAAAAATCACTTTGTTAAAAATAAATTAGTCTGCACTGCACTGATTGTCTTACATTGGCTTGATATTTTGGCTGAGAAGGCTGGGGATGGTGGTAAGGACCCACGAGTGGAAAGTTTAAACTGTGTTTTAAAGTTTTTCTTTTCTACAGTTTTTAGAGCTAAAAGCAGAGAGCAGTTGGCTGGCTTTTGCATATCAATGGTAAAGGTGATCAGTAAAAATGCTAATAAAGAGTGTGTAGCCTGCTTTGTAGAGAGTAGCAGGCAAATAAGAGTATCCAGTTAAAGTTAAAAGTAATTGCAGTTAAGTACTGTTTGTAGCCTGCTTTAAAAAAAGAAGCAGGCAAATAGAGGTAAACAGTTAAATAAAGTCAAAAAATCTTCATTTTTACCCACTTTCAGAAGCAGCGGCAGAATGACTCAAGTCTCTCATCTGGTGCTTCCCACAGCTCACAAACGCAAGGACATACTACTTGCTACCAGTGTGCAGAGAAAGGCCTTGCACTCTGAAAGAGACTATCAAGGCTGCCACCCAGCTACTTTAAAGTACAGCCAACAGTTCTGTACGCTCACTCAAAAACAAGGCGGCGGAGAAACCTGGCATTTCAGAAAGACAAGAAGAAAGAAAAAAAGTTAAAGATACTGGAAATACTAATGTAGAGAACGTGGTCACACTATGGAAATATATTATCAATATGACTAGAATGCCTACGGGAAATAACTGTGTTAACTTAATTACCCTAAGCAATGTGAGACTGGCCAACAACGCCATTGAAGACCAACTAAATTCAATTCAAATGTTAGGGGGAAAGTTTTTGATAACATACAACCAGGCGTTTAATTCTTTTATGGCTCCAATATTGATTCTCTACCATCACTGGCAACTCCTGCCCACCATCATGTGTCCAAGTCATCTGTGGAGTTTTAAGGAAGGAAAACCACCACCAGGGATTCTCTCCAACTTACTGCCCCAAACTTGCAAGGGTGGGGTTCACACACACTAGATGCTCAGAACCACAACCCTAAATCATAAACAGATTAAAAAAAAAATTCTTTCTTAATAAAGCAAAAGAAAAGGATCGTGTTACTTTGTTAATTCAAAGTCAGTGAAGACTCGATTTTCCCAAAGTCTACTGGACTTACTCCAAAAATGCTAAGAGAAATTGCAAATAGATCCCTCCCCAGGGAGCTGATTTGTACTCCGATGTGCTAATGTAAGACTAATTCTGTAAATGGATTGGTTTTGTGCCTTACCGTTCGAAATTTAATCTGCCTTCTCTAGTTCAGGAGAAGAAGGGGTGATCGCCAAGAGCCAAATCAGTAAAAAGTGAAAAAATTGACTTAAGGTTTGTTCCCAAAGTACATCTCCAGGGCAAAGTGAACTTGAAAGATCTCTCTAGCTGAGGAGAGTTCCTTGAGTCCAAACAGCAGATTTGTAATAACATTTCTGCCAAATCTGTGACCGAAAGGAGACTGCTGGTGAGGGAATTTCTTCTGCATACTGTAACCGTGAAGCAGAGCTGACCTGAGAATCTCCATCAGGAGGGAGGAACAAGCGCCTCTTGGACCTGCATCTTCCTAGAGGAGAAAAAATTTGGTTGACTGGGTGTGGGGGGGACCCAAGCCACTGTAAATTAGGTATTTGCTTCCAGTCCCAAACTTGTCTTCAAACACATATTCTTACTTGTTCAGAGGAAGGCAAATCACAGGCTCACCAAAACGTTGCGGCAAGCCTCTGGTGAGCAATGACATCACAAGGGGCTTTTGTCATCTTTTCGTTATTGGCCCCTATTTCCCAAATACTTCTACAAGAAGCATGTGGCATTTTCACAGCCACAGAAAAGCAATACATTTGGAAAATAAAGTGTTTTATGTGCAAAACACTATCTGAATTCGGAGCCATGTCAGGTGCCTGGGGGAGGGGAGGTGCGGTTAGCAACTGTGTAAGAAATGATGTCTTTCATAAAAATAAAGTCATCACACAAAATGGAGCGAAAACAGAAAACTACAAAAGGCAACACAGACAGTCCCCTGAGGTATTTTCAAAGTTCATTAGAAGTCAACTGTTTGGAACCTGAATATCATTTCTCTCAAGAAATAATGCTTCAGAGAGTGGTTAAGCTCCCGAACAGTTCACAGAGAGCCACTTTCCCACTTAATATCTAACCCACCCGCCTCGCCTACCTATGAAAAAGAGCAAGTATTCAGCAAGCTGCTGACTGCCTGCATAAATGTGACACCACGGGGCCTTACTAGCACAGTATCCCACACAGCAGGTGCACAATGTATGACCGCAGGCTTTCTCTCTTCTTCACGGGCTTTCCAACTTCAAGGACCCTTCTCTTCACCAGCTACGGGTCTGATTCTCCAGGGCACGTGGGTGAGGGGGGGAGTGCGCTTGCAGTGTCCCGGGAGGTGGGGGCAGCAGTGAAGGACATCAGCGGGAGGCACAAGAGCTGGACCACTGCTTTCACAGGCCCCTTTAGTCTAAGCTGAGATCCGAGCATTAAGCCCAAAGAAGGGGAGGAGGCGCTCCCTTGCCGGAAGCTTGTAAGTGTGGATCGGGGTTTGTGTGCTGAAGAGGACAGTTTCATAGCACAGATAGGAAGATGGGGAACACTCGCAGCGCATTCCCAGCATCAGGATCAGCTATATAATTCGTGAAGCTCTAGGTGGAACACAAATGTGGGGCCCTTGTTTAAAAATGATTATGAATTCCAAGATGGCAACAAAGCACTAAGTCAAGCACAAGGCAGATATCTAGCCTGCTGCCTCCTTCACCACCTTCCATGAAGCATGATCTTTCCAGGAAGCCCTCCGTGAATACTACTACTTCGAACTCCAGTCCCCCAACACATGCACTGCCCCTTCAACCTGCTGTATTATCCCCCAGAGCAACTTTTTACGGGACATTTGTTCTCGTCTATCTCCATCTTCCCCAGAATGCAAGCTCAATAAGGGCACAGATTACTTTCTGTCTCGTTCACTACTGTCTCCTCAGTGTTCAACTACTACTTGCCTGATACCAAGTGTTCAAATACTACAGTGCCTGATACCAAGAAGCTGCTAACTGCATATCCGTGCAAGGAATGAAGCCAAACTGCGTCAAGCAGCAGAGTCTCCCAACAAAGAGATGACCAAAGCTCTTCTGATATATGCAGAGCTGGTTTAAAAATGCACCCGCATAGAGACATACTAATTCATCGCAGGAAAAAGTGCACGGCACTAAAAGGAAGCTCTGTTCAGCTGGGGGAAGCGAGAAGGAAGAGAACTCTGGGTTGCAGGGACCAGGGGAGCATTAACAGAGCAGAGAGAATTCAGGGAGCGCCCAAGAGGCAGGCGAGGGATAGCAGGGAGAAGACAAGGCACTCCGATCATCGAACCTGGAGTTCATACTTGGTTCCACTTGCCTTAGTCTGTATTCATAGTTTCCGAGCTTGTTCCTGACCGAAAAATGAGAATGACGTCATAAAATGGATCTTGTTGACACAGACAGGCTATGACGAACACGGGCACCGTGAACAGTAAGTCTTGGCTAGCAGCATCAAAGCTCATATCAGACCTGGAAATCCAAATCTTAACTTGAAGAACGCTTGGCTTGTCCCCGGGTCTTAACAAGCTGAGAGCATTTCTCTGAGGCATCCTTCGGAAACAGCCGTTCTGCCCAGGTTAATTTCAACTAACAAATGGACAGCATCCCTGTTGCTCCACGTACCTAGGTGGAGGCACAAGAATGAGTAAAACAGGTCCTGCTCCCCATGCAAGAAGTGGAGAATTCAGGGGCTTTTCAGTGAGCAGTCTTGGCAAAGAGGGAGTGAAAACAATGAGTCTTCCGCAGCACTAATCATAGTAACAGCTCCAGCCTAAACTTACTGGCTGCTTGCTGTGCACCAGGCTTGTGCTAGGAATCCTCCATGCTTTGTCAATTCTCCGTCATGAGAGGAACCAGCATCATCACACCTGACAAGTTACAGCAACTTAAGTAACCTGAACAAGATGGAAGATTTAAACAAGAGCAGCCAGTCTTTGAACTGGGGTCTGCCTGACTCAAGGGTCCAACTCATAATCCAGGGCTAACCTGCCTCCATCGACGTCATTCATCTGGTTAAAAGAATCAAGGCGACAGGCAGTCTGAGGTCAGGAACTGTGTCCCATCTGTTTACAGCCATTCCCCATCTCCTAGCTGATCAATAAATCTATGATGAATAATTAGAAAAGACATAGATCCCCACAGAATTGCTTTACACGCTAATCCAGCTGACACTGACATCTATTTCTGCTGTTTCCTACCCAATACCCATCCCCTTCTTTTAGAAAACCACCTTCCTTCCAGCCTGGTCACCATGGCTCAGGTGGGGCTGACCTCTGATTTTTGGGCGAGGACAGGATATAAAAGCCTGTTAAAGTCAAGTCAGTGACTGGCAAACTGAGGGACACGTGACCTAGTGTGGACCACTGAGAACTAAGTTCCTGGCTTTTGCTGCACAAACAAGACACCCTCTAGCCCCCAGAATGCGAAGCTGCTAGACTGGGAGAGTGAAGTTGCAGCAGCCACCTTACCCCCCAAAAAGGAGCACGTCTACTTGTAAATAAGCCAAGAAAAGGAAACAGGGCCCAAGACAGAGGCATTTCCCGCTCTGCCGTCTACACACCCAGGACAGGCACCACCACCCGGAACCTTCAGTTACAGGAGTCGAGGGATCCCAGCTTCCATTTTCAAGGCCAGCCTGAGCTGGATGGCAGCTGCCAGCAGCCCACAGCGCTGGTCTATCCCTAAACGAAAATGGGTGCAAGCAAGTGGGTATCACAGCCACCACCCGAAGGAAGCAGCGTAGCTGCAATTACATTCAGGCAGCTCTGCTACCGAGACCCTCGAGTTGAGGGAAAGAAAATAATTCATTCAAGAGCGATAAAGTGCCTATGCTTCTGAAATCGTCCAGAGCTGGATCGTTTTCTTCAGGAGTTCAATTCCATATGAAGGCAACTCGCCACCTGAGAATAGATGACTTCCAAGCATTAGTAGCACAAAAGGCTTCACGGAGCCTCAAGGAGTCATTGCTAAGTCATCCTTTCAGCTGTGCGCTTGTCTTTGAACGGTCTGGCCTATCCCAGCCATGGCAGTCCTGCTCTGAGGCAGCGCTGGGCACTGGCCCGTCCAAAGCCACTTAGCCCTTGACCAATAACTTCCTAGCTGTTCTCATCATGTCACAGACGCTGAAGCGAAAGAGACTGAGGCAGAATTTCAGTCAGGGTGCACTAATACTGGTGTGCCGCAAGTTGGGGGGAAAGTATGTTAAAAAGTTTGTTAAAAAAAAGTAAGTGGCACCAGATTTAAAGCTTGTCAGTTTCTGGAGAGCCCCAAATGGAACTAAATCTTTCTTTCAGGAGTTGTCAAGAACCAAAGGTTCTTAGGGAGAGAAAAGGCAAAGATGGTAAACTAATGATCCAGCCCACAGGGAGGTTTTGATCTTCACGATCAGTACCTAAAATACTACTAGTTTTTTCATATTCATTACCAACAACTGGGAATGGAAAGTTGTGATAGGCTGGTGTCTCAATGGCCCCGAATTTGTCCCTGTGTCCAGGCACATTAACTCTGAACTTGGCCCAATGAAATACTGCGGCCCAGGTGAGGGTACCAAATGTGATCCAGGCAGAGATTTCTAGCACTTGGGTACTGGGGCTTGTCTTCTTGGTGCTCTCATAACTGTGAGATGGCCCACCCAGGCCCAGATGAGAGACGATGAAACACATAACCCAGACACACAACCCACAGGCCACACCCAGAAGCACAGCTGCCTAGCTGAATACGGTTCACATGTGAGTGAGCCCACACATGCCCAGCCGAGACTGCCACCCTGCAAAATGGCTAGCTAAATAAATGCTGGTGTCAAAGCTTTGGGGTGTTTTAACACAGCAAAAATTGAGTCCACAAAAAAATACTTATTCCCAAGTGAAAAAGAAAATCTAGAGGCTCTGCTACACTGGGAGCACATTTCTACATGGCAACCAGCAGGTGACACTGGCGGACACCCCCATAGCCCAGCCACTGTGTACATTTCCCTCTTTGTCACTATCAACTTACCCATGCTGGGGTCAAGTTCAGTTTGCTCTTAGTCATCGCAGCTGGGTGTGTATTTATAGCAAAGAAAGTGAAAAAATAGAATACAGTATCTCACATACTCCAGTTACTATCAAAAGTGAAGAAAAGAAAAAAAAAAACAAAGGTTCAGTTATTTTGGCGAACTGTTTGTATCTGTTAAGGGGGAACATACACACACCTCATGACCCAGCAACTCCACACCCAGGTAAATAGCCAAGAGAAATGTACACACGTTCTCTGAAAGATAGACGAAACTTTACAGCAACACTCTTTCTGAGAGCCCCAAACTGGTTCTCAAAAAGCCAGTATTAGTAACACTCCCCCAAGCAGAATGAATAGAGAGAATCCAGCACATTCACAGGGCCAATCAGGCTACACACAAGAACCCAGACACAAGACTATATACTCTGTTTCATACATCATTCAAAAACAGCAAAAAGAAGGCAACAGAAGTCCAATAAATGGCTACCCTTGGACAGAAGGGGACATGCGGTGGGGTGGGGGAGTCTAACGAAATGTCAGTGCTCTTCTGTAATATGGATGCTGTTCACAGGGATGGGCACACTCCTGAAGGTTTGTCAACCAGCTCATCGATGATTTGTACACTTCAATACAGAGTGGCTGGGAAAGGAGCTTTTTATTTTTTTATTTTAAAAATATTTTATTTTGTTTTTTTGTCTTCTAAGATTATTTATTTTACGTTATCTACCCCAGGGTTCTCCCACCACCTTACCACTCATGAACCATTATCTTAGTCTTTTGTGCCCCACCCCTTCTCACCCCCCACTTCTCATGCTCTATGCTTTAATTTTGCTGAAAGTTAGTTTTAAATTTTTGTCTGTTTGAATTGTTTTCCCTATATCCCTCACATAAGTGAGACCATCCTGTATTTCTTTTTTTCTTTCTGGCTTATTTCTACTAGCGTGAGTCCTTCCAGCTCCATCCATATTGCTGCAAATGACAAGTTTGTCTTTTTTGATTGATGACTAATATTCCACTGTGTACACACACCACAGTTTTTTGTACCATCCGTCTATTTTGGGGCATCTAGGTTGCTTCCATATCCTGGCTATTTTAAATAGTGCTGCAATAAACATCAGGGTACAGGTGTCTTTCTGGATTAGAGTTTTTGTAACTTTTGGGTAGATTCCTAGAAGTGGGATTGCTGAATCAAATGGGAGTTACATTTGGGGAAAAGGAACTTTTAAAGGTGAGAAAATGGGACGATGAAGGCTGCTTTTCAAGCAAAATTGTTAAGTATTTTCCTTAGGGATACTGGGAAGATAGTTTCTATAGTTGGTTAATATTTAACGTGGTGTGAAGAACAGCTGTCATGAAGTAAATCATTACTATACTATGGCTGTGTTTTGGGAATGACACATTCCACCTGAGAAACTTGGGGAATGGGCCTGTGTGGCCTCACCTGGCTTACTTCACTCATTCACATTCCCTACTAGACCAATGAGGGCTCTGAGGCTGATGCCATGGATATGGGACTCTCAGTCATTTCTGTAAAGGTTACCAGTGGTTCTCAGACTCAAGGTTCTGGGGGGATGTACTGGCCTTAAGAGATGAATTACTTTCCTAATATTCCTGTGCCAAATGCTGCTAACAACGGCCACTGGAAAGAGTGTCGGGAGAACTGAAGAAATGGCTCTAAAGCCTTATGACACTACCAAGGGGACAGTAAGCACACCATGAGTTATTACTTCATTTACAGTGTAAACTGATAATTACAAAGTACTGGGGGGAAGGAGGGACTCCTTCAGAGGTGTGCCCAAAGATTAAATGGTGCTGACAGTATAAAAGTCAAGCCAAGCAGGAACTCATGGGATTCTGAAGGAGGAGGAGGTAGTGGGCTTACATCTGAAGGCAGGTTTTTCCAACTCACTATATATGAAATTTAGATTGTGATGCACCCCTTGGATCCTCCAGTAAGCTGGTTCCCCTCTCCCCACTTCTGGACGCTTCATTTAGGGCGCCACTATTTTTGCTACCACTACCTATCCGTCATGCGTGTTACAGCCAAAAAGTCTTGAGAATCAGGAACTCAAACCAAGGAAATTGTACAGCCGAGAACTTGCCTGTCCCAATATTCAGATTTCTGGGTCCCTCTATGGAATGACTCCAAAGAGGGGAAAATTTATATTTTAATAACGCCTGAGGTGACGCTCACCTCCAGTCAAGTTTGGGGAACTTCCACCTGGCAAAATTAAGAGTCCAACAGACCAAGGTCCAAGTTTCCGCAGAACCTATTGGTTCTCCCTGGGCAAACAACAGAAAAACTGAGTTGCTTTCTTTGTAACAGGACATTAAAGAGACTCACCATTCAGGGTTGGTGAGGAGTCTAAAGATACTGCCATGTTCCGAGGGATTCCAAACCTGCCTTTGTCCTAATAATCCACTCCCCTGTTTCTCGCTACCTCCATGAGCTGGGCTTCCCTCAGTCTACAAACTTACTTCTCTGGAGCAACTGCCTCACAGATCTGAACTGGTGGAAGCAACTTAGCAGCTATCAAGCTTTATACCCGAGACAGAGACTTTACTTTTACATACCTGTCAAACTTTGTCAGTGATGACTCACTTTTTACAAAAGTAGGCACGATGCCAGCAAGAATTTGCCTAAGTATGAGAACTGTTATTAAATGAGAATGTTTCAAATACACATACAAAGTAAAAGGTTATATATATCTAACCTTAGAAATAAAGCAGAGCACAGGATCAGACGCTTAGTAAAGACTCAACCAGCGATTAATGTTATCTGAATCTAACTCTTATTTCTCCAAATTAGCCAGTTACAGAACTACGCCCAGCTGGGAAGTGGTGACAGTCTCCTCTGAGACTAAGGTTTTTAAAAAGTAACCATTAAAACCTACTCCTAGTTGTCTAGATGTTTCTAGATTTGATCTTGATGACAAAGCAGGTTTTGGGGAAAGAGGGTCCCCCATCTTCCTCTAAATCCTGGAAGGGACCCAAGTCCCACATCAGTAACAACTGTGACACTAATCAAAGTGTCCAATGGAGACTGATGAAGACGTGCCTTAATTTTTTAAAGTAATACATGCACTGAGTATAAAAACTGAGTAGCACAAAGAGCATACAGAGACAAGTTCAAGTTCTTAGCCACAACTTAGTTGTTAGCCTTATCCTCCTCTCCAAAGGCAGCCCTTGTCCAATGTTTAGGAAGCCTTCGGAGCTGGATTTCTCAAGCTCCTACTTACTAACAGTTTGGGTCAGATCATTTTTGGTGGGTGCTGCCCCAGCGTTCAGGTGCTGTGGCATGTTCAGAGCATCCCCAGCCTCCACCAACTAGATGCTAACGGCATCCTCCCCTCGAGCTGAGCACCCCAACACATCTACAGACACTCTCAAATTGGCGGGTTTGGGGGGGAAAGAGCGAGTTAAGGCCCACTTCTTCCAGAGATCCCCTCGGCAAGCACAAACATGGATGTGTGGCTCTACCCATTGCCTCCCAACACTGATGGCACCAGAGTTACTGTGCAAGTCTTTGCGGGCAGGGAGGTTGCACGGGGGCTGGCCGGGCTCGGAGGAGGCGGCTAACACTCACCAGGTCGCGGATGAGCTGGTCTACCAGCTGTTCCCCGCCCCCGGCGGCGCCCTCGCGGGCCGGAGGGGAGCGAGAACGGCTCGCCGCGTCCTGCCTCGCGGCCCGCGCCGTCTGGGGCCGCCCCGCGCCCTCCAGAAGACCTAGGGCCAGGGCCAGGTACCCCGAGGCCTGCTCGCCGCGCCCGGGAGCCAACTCGGGCCGCCTCGGCCGCCGCTCTGCCGCCTCGGGTCGCCGCCGCTTCCTCAGCGCCTGGGCCTGCGCCAGCTCCTCCTGCCAGCGCCGGCGGAACTCGTCCAGGCTGTGGTCATCCATCGCCGCCGCCGGGTCGCGCGTCCTCCTCCAGCCGCACGGTGCCACGGGGTAGACCGTCCGCGGGGAAGTCCCCCCGCGGGAAGTGTCCGCCGCGACCGGAAACCGCCTGGTCTGCGGCACTCGGGTTCCGGGTGGGCGGCCCCGGCCCGCCCCCGCACGGCCCACGTGCGACGCGACGCGCCGGGTGCTTGAGGGCCCCAGAGGTTGCAGAGGTCGCTGCTCCGACCCTGCATCCTGAGTCTCGCTCAGCCTGGCGACGAATGCTTTTGACTGGCAGAGCGTTTGCACCGTTTCTTCAATCAGCAAACATCTCTTAATGCCAGGGGTGGAGAATTTGTCATTTAAATTTAAATCTGCCCCCAAGAAACCTCTTGGAAGTTGCATTCAAGGGAGGAGGAGGATTATTAACTTTAAAATGAGACGGCCTGGGAATGTGTCTGAGTTTCAAATCTCATTTGAAACTAAGAGATAAAGAAGGAGGTGAACGAACGGTGGGAAGAGATTTACCGAAGAAACTACAAGTGTGATCTGAGAGAAAGCTGCAGACTTGTTCCTTCTTGGAAATACTTTGCACCTGTCGCCTTTTCCTGCCTCCGGGAATTTCTCTCCCCACTTTGAGCGAGTTGATCACTAGACCTTTATCATAGCTGAGGTCTCTCTTTATTCACTCTTAAAACTTCCCACACTAAGAAGATGCCTGTAGTTTTATGTTGTGCAATTGTGATTCTTAAAGTTTAATAGTTGGTGACTTGCAGGTGCTCAATAGATGTTTACCAAGTGTTTAACAACCCCTTGGACTGAGAATTATTGTCCCCACTTTACAGGTAAAGAAAATGAGTCACAAAAAATATAAAATAAAATCACAATGCAGTTTGCAGATCTAGAATCTTCCTTATTTTGATATCTCCCTACCTGACCTGTTATTAAATCATGCACCCCACATGCCTAAACCACGTAGGAGCTGTGTAGCTGCTTATTGTCACCATGAGTTTTCAATGCAGAGATTAACAGCATAACTACTAACAACTCTGGGTTCCAGGGTTCCAAGATCTAACTGGGGGTTGCAGGAGGTTCATGGACTCACATCCCATTTCTTCTATTTCACTTCTAAGGATTTATCCAGGAGAAAAAAGGTTGAGGATGAGTTCAAAGAATACCTTCAAGAATGTGCACTGTTATTCTACCAAAAGCCAGAAGTAATCTAAATAGCTGACTTTGTCATTAGTTAAAATAATTATGGCCGATTTAAATGCAATAAAGATACTAACTAGAAGGTCACTTCCATCACAGCATCTGATTTATCTGTTCATTGCTGTCTTCAGTGCTTAGAACAACAGCTGCTCAATAATGAAAAGCAAATGAAATACTCACTAATACAGTGGAGAAGTCACATGGAAAAAGTTCACAATGTGGAAAGAAAAAAATCAGATACATAATAGATATGTTCCAGTAGTATCATTTTAAAGTGTGTATGCATTTAAAAAAATATGCACTCAATCTTGACAGAAGATATTTCTAGAGAGGACAAGATTATGGGTGATTTTAGATTTTCCCACTTTAGCTGCATGCTCTATATTTATCTGCATGCACTATAGTTTCCTATAGTGATTGTTTTCCTAGCCTGTTCTGTTCTTCCAGGAAGCAGAGACTGAGATCTAAACTCAAAGGTAACTGGTTATTTGTAAAGGTTCCAAAAAATTGGAGGTGGGGGGTGTGGGAGGGGGGCAAGATAAAACAGAAGAGAGGGCAAATAAGCCAAAAAGTATTCTAGAGTTGTTCCTGCCATGGGCAACTTATGGTGAGATGGATCTTAACCAGACCTCTAAGGAGACGAACACATCGCAGGATGTCTCAAGAGATAAGATCTGAAAGAAGGAAGCCTTTATCCACTAGCTCATCCTCTGTAGAAAAAGGTGAGGAGTGTTTAGGTGAGGAGTGTTTCATAATCTCCCACTTCCGGGTTGATTATAAGTAAATGGAATTGCCTGAATGTCCCACACTAAGGCAGAGGAGATGCTCTGGGGCAAAAAGCAAGAACTGCTCTATGCAGCTCACAGAGGGGACCAGCAGGTTACCCATACACAAAGCCAGTTGCTACAGCTATGACTTAAGCAAAATAAGAGTCAAGATGATATGATGTGAGGTACAAGAAGTATTCTAAACACATATTTTTTTGCAATAGAGAAAAATGTGCTCCTACTGCCCCTCTAAAAATAAAAACTGAGCTAACTTGCCACCATTTTTTTCTTTAAGATCCTTTCCATATGGAATTCAAACTCTATCTACTTATAGGTCAAAAGTTAATGTGGCTTTTCTGATCTCAAGAATGTAAGCAACATCTAATATTTACAATGAAAAATCAAAACTGGAAAAATTTTAAACACCCGATTATGATGGTTAGCCATCAATATTTCCTCTTGCCCCTTTAAAATAATTTTTTTATGATATAAGATTTGTTTACATTTCTTTTTTTCTTGCCCTTTGGGTGTTCCCTCCCCCCTGTTACCCTCTCTGGTCATTCCATCATTTCTTTCACTGCCAGTTATTAGTCCATTTTTAGTCCACTGGATTCTTCCATTTCTGTTCTGGAGCAATGTCCTTTTGCCAGGTGTAAACATGTTTTCCTGGGACACGGTGGCCTGTACTTAGCTTTCCAGCTGTATCTTTGTTGTTGGCAGCCAGTTCATGCATGTTTGTATCCTTTCAGTGTCTCCTTCTTATTGGTTGTCTGCTCCCACCCAGTTTCTGTCGTATTTTACTTCTTCTTTGCTTTGTAGTTCAGTCTTTGATATTGGGAGCGTTTCTCGCAGCCAGTGTCCACATACACAGTTCTTGATCAGGATAGGCACTGGCGGATGGTTGGTCAGGTTTCCTTTGGAAGAATTTTTACAGAGGCGGTCCATGCTGATTCATGGGGTTGGGAAAATGAGAAAGAAATAGCCTAAAAGGAAGGAATTACTATTATTTTCTATTTGCCTACCATTCACTAACAACTTTTCTATTGCTTTTGAATATTTCTTTTTTTTTTTTCTTTTGAGACTAGATCATGCTATGTTGCCCAGGGTAGTCCCGATCCTGTGGACTCAAGCGATCCTCAGCCTCAGCCTCCCAGGCAGCTGGGATTACAGGTGCCCGCCACTGTACCCAGCTGCTTTTCTCAAGACCAGGTCTCACTATGTTGCCTGGGGTAATCTTGAACCCATGAACTCAAGCGATCCCTGGCCTCTTGCCTCCCAGCGTTTGGATTATAGTCGCACGCCACCACACCCAGCCTGAATAATTTTTTTTTTTTTTGAGACTAGATCTTGCTATGTTTGCCCATGGAACCGCAAGCTTACGTTGCCCGGGGTACCATGGACTCAAGCAATCCCCAGCCTCAGCTTCCCAAGTAGCTAGGATTACAGGTGCGTGCCACCACGCCCAGCTATTTTGGGGGAGGGGGGACTAGGTCTCACTGTGTTGCTCTGGGCAGGACTTGA
>PVHY01029862.1:0-13899 GCA_004024945.1 Uropsilus gracilis
TATGTCTTCTTCTCTCTTTTAGCAGCTTTTTAAAGTTTTCTCTGTATAACTCTTTCACATGTTTTGTTAGGTTTATTCCCAGCTATTTAACTGCTTTTGGTGCAATGGTAAATGGGATGGCTTTTAAAATTTCTTCTTCCTCTTTTTGTTTTTTGTGTATAGGAAAGCTACTGACTTCTGTGTGTTGATTTTGTATCTAGCTACCTTACTGAACTGGTTTATTATTTCAAGTAGTTTTTCCGTGGACTTTTTGGGTTCTCTATACAGAAAATCATGTCATCTGCATATGATGATAGTGTCAGTTCCTCTTTTCTATTTGTATACCTTTTATTTCTTCCTCTTGCCTTATTGCCCTAGCTAAAACTTCCAGTACATGCCGGGCACAGTGGCTCTTGCTTGTAAGCTTCAGCCTATGAAGCGGCCGGGGCTAGGAATCGCGGTTCGAGTCCCGACTGGGGCCTGTAGCAAGCCCTAGTTCCAAAAAAATAGCTGGGCGTGGTGGTGCGCGCCTGTCATCCCAGCTACCTGGGAAGCTGAGGCTGGGGATTGCTTGAGTCTGTGGTACCCCGGGCAACGAGAGCCTGCGGTTCCACGGGCAAAAATAGCGAGACCTAGTCTCAAAAAAAAAATAAATAAATAAATAAAATAAAATAAATAAAACTTCCAGTACAATGTTAAAAAGTAGTGGGAAGAGTGGGCATCCTTGCAGGCCATTTTCAAATGTGGTAAAAATTCTAACTTCCAAATTAAATTTTACTTAAGGGGAAGGAAAAGTTAGCAGTAGCTGTGGTACCATGAAATAAGATGGAAATTCAATAAACTACAGCCTAACATTGCCAAGCAAAATGAGTATTTGTAGATTTCCTTTACAGGACCTTTAGCGAGACACTGTCCCTCTGCCTAACTATAAAATTCTTCTCAAATCTCATGCTGAGGTTCTTTCAATGACTTGTCTGTAACAACTAACTTTACTTGGATATTATGCAGAACCATATATATATATATATATATATACTTTTAGATTGATTGTATATATATTTTTTCTTTTTTTTATATCACTGTATACCCCAAAGTTCTCCCATCATCTTGTGACTGATGAACCATCACTTAATCTCTTGTGCCCATTCTTCCCCCCATTTCATTCCCATTCCCCTCCTTGCTCTATACTTCAGCTCTGTTGACAGTCTGTTAGTTTTAAGTTTCACTTGGCAGGACCTTATATTTCTTAGGCCTTATATTGACCAGGTGTATATTAGATTCCCAACTCTCAAATGTGTGATACACATTTTCAAATGTGCATGTATTTTAAAATTACCATCTAATGGGAAGAACACCAGGATGAGGAGTCTGACCATGATACTCAATGAAATAGGTGGAATAGTTTTAATTACTTATTTGGATAAATAAATGTGTACCTATATGGCTAATCTGTTAAGACAACCTGAGTTTATACTCAACATTATTTTATGCTCTGCCTCTTTTCCTGTTCATTTGCTGCTTAATTCTCAGTTGAGGTGCCGTATTAGGGACCAACAGAGATTACTTTTAGTATTTCATGGTGTGTACATTAAAATGGCATAAAAATTCATTTGTGTTAATAAGTATAAAGGTTTACGTCAAATATTCCAATAATTGAATTAATTACAGGTTACTGGTATGCACAATTTTTAATTTCAAAGCAACAAATTTATCTTGAATAACTCAGAAGCTAAAAAATTTAATATACATTAAAAATTATCTTGAAGAGTAAGAATTTGGGGACACTAACTTCTTCCTACTTTTCAACACCAAAGTAAAAATAGTAGTAAACAGCTTGAATTGCCTTAATATTTAAAAAAAATAACAAGCAGTACCTTAATCAGCTTCAAAAATACAGGATAAAGATGGAAAGGAAATTTAAGGAAAGCATTAAGAAAAATCAAGGCATATAGGAAATTTATAATTCTTTATATATATGTACCAAGTATTTGGAAGTTTCTATATAAATTACTGACTGCAAAAAAAGGCAGCCTTCTTGTAGGGCTGGGGGAAGGGGTTAATTCTGAAAGATTTTAGTTTACCTTAGGAATTAAAGATCTATTTCAATCTTCCCTTAAAACATCAAACTGATTTTAAATATTGCATAAGTCATTATGAAACCAGGGACATCTTCAAATTTCACTGTCATTAAATACAAGCTTTACTTTTTAAAAGCAGTATTTGGGGGCACGGTGGCTCCTGCCTGTAAGCTTCAGCCTATGAAGTGGCCGGGGCTGGGGATCGCGGTTCGAGTCCCGCCCGGGGCCCGTAGTGAGACCTAGTTCCAAAAAATAGCTGGGTGTGGTGGCGCATGCCTGTCATCCCAGCTACCTGGGAAGCTGAGGCTAGGGATTGCTTGAGTCTGTGGTACCCCGGGCAACGTGAGCCTGCGGTTCCTCGGGTAAAAATAGCGAGACCTAGTCTCAAAATAAATAAATAAATAAAAGCAGTATTTGGCCTATAGCTACTTTTTAGCACTACTACAAATATTGTGATCTTTAGATTATATATTTTAAATGGCATTTTTAAATTCTTAGCTATTCATATTCTGAATCACAAATTCTGCCAGTTTTTGTTCTCTAATTATATCCAGTCATATTGCTAAAAATCACTGTCAGTAGAAAAGGAGAAAGAAAAGTCTCTTACCAACTTGACTGCAGTTCACCAACATGGCACTCTTAAGCTTCAGTCCTTAGTTCTGTATTTAAGGAAGTCTCAATTTTTTAATAATCATATCCCTGTCAAATATCCCATAATTGAAAACTGCTTACACATGGTGATTACTTTGTAAATAATTTTATATATAAAGTTTTTTGTTGTTGAAAGAGGCAGCAACACATCTTCAATCCCGAGAGACCAGTGAACCAAAGATATAGGAATTAGGACTATCTGTTAAGGTAATATACTGACAATAAGTAGTCAGCAAGTTAACAATACCATTCTGATCATTTTCAAGTTTAACTAAAATGATGCTTTTTATAAACTTTTTTTTTAAATATCTAAAGGGTAAGTTTATCATAAAAAGGGAGTGAGGGGTAAAGAACACTCATCATCAACACAAAGAGCTACCCCCAAAAGGGATGGGTTTGTTAAGAGAGGCCTGCATAGTTCCAATTGGGCAGCCTTGGGAGAGCTGCCTCAACTATTTTGCAAAGGGAGAAAGTGGCAAAGAGAAACACCTGTATGGTCACGTGCAGGAAGGAGAGCTACTGCTGCTTGCAAAGGAAGATTAGGGAAGAAAGAATACAGGAAAGTTGCTGTCATGCAAAGTGAGAAAGTTGGCGAAAACACCTGCATAGGCACAGGTGGACAAAAGGGCTGCCTATTAACTTATGCCATCACTGTTGGGTTTTAAATCTTTGTGGGGCAGGAACTATTCATGCTGATTCTTCAACAAAAAAAATGTTCAGATCTAAAAACATCAATATAGGACTCATTGTGGGGATGGGAGTTTATACTGCATAGTTTTAGAGCAAGAATAATTTTTCCATGCCAAAGACAGTCTAAAGTCCATGAAGTATCTTGTTCTTGTTTTCCAGTTTTTCCTTTACAGGGCTTTTCATTTTGAAGAACTGTTTCTCAGTCATTAGAATTATTGACCTTTTGTGAATAACAATAAATGAACAGATGAACAACGTACTCATGGAACAGTATTTTAAAGCCAGTATGTCACTGTTTTCTCCCCAAAGGGTCAGAAGGCAAATAATAACAGCATTAACTTGAATAATATGAAAAATATCCTTAAAGGCACTGGAAAGATCATGTGAGAATTTATATAATCACTAAACAATCAAGGTCTTGTGTCTTCAATTCCAGAGACAGAAAAAACAAAACAACCAAAATCCTTACTTCCAAATTAGAAAGTGCACTTATAAATACAAATTATGTTACGCTCTCTAAAAAGGGCTATAATGATTCAGAAATGGGTTGTGTTCTGGGTTACTGTCTGTCTGGCAACAAGGCAACATCTGTCAAATGGAAAATTAAAAAAACAATGCAATTGCTTTTAAAACGCATTTTTTGACGTTAAAAAAAGCAGTTGTCTAAATAACCAAAAGGCATCTGTTTCTTCATTGCTACTACAAGATTTGAAAAAGCAATTTGCAAATCACTTAATTGCCCCTTGAAGCTAGAAAACAAGTTATTCTATTTTAATCTGATTTGAAAATATGTTGCAAGACTCAAAATCATTGTTCAGCTTTACTTCAAATTAATTATCAACTCCAGTTGCTGCCACCCAGTTACCTCACCCAAAAGTTCGGTGTATCTAGTGAAATACAGGATGTCAACATGCATGCATAGTTGACCTCATATACACTATAATGTACTCATATCTGTAAAAGGAGCGATGGTCATCCACTTGCCATCTCTCAACTGTGACTATAAATAGGCTGGTTCCTTCCCATGATACATGTGCACTGGGCACACCACTCAGGAAAGGAAAGTACTAAGAATTGAGAGAATTATACTAGGCAGACTGTTAAAGAAAAAAATGTTAAAGACCATGTGGAAAGTTAACAACATCACAAAATTTTGCTTGTTCTCTGAATATTGTCAAATATGAAAAAAAAATGTTTATTCAAATGTGAAAAATTTATCCTGAGGAATACACCTTAGTGTTGTGGCACTCACATGGTAAAAACCTTCATATGCTCTTCATGGCAATGCCCTCCAAATAGGAAAAGATGTCAAGAGAATAAGCCCAACCCAGAATTACAAAGGCATTCAGGAGCTTGAAACCGCAGTCCTCTTCTCCAACTGCATTTCCACAGGGATGGAAACTATTCATTGGATTTGACTTTCCCAGAATGCCCTATTTTTTGTGTTTAAGTTACAATGAACATGAAAAATCTTAAAAGTCAGGTAGTTAACTTGGAGTTTAAGAAATGTTGCCACTGACTTTAAGTATGATTCTGGTTTCCTTGTAAGTTGTTCAACTAAAGATGGAATTTGACACAGGCTAGGTCAAAGTTGCTTGCAAGGAATTGGAAATTTATAAAGGCCAAATATAAATAAAAATACATAACAGACACACACAGATTGTTAACAATGGTTACCTCTCATGGGGGATGTGAAATGGTGGGGCAATATCCAAAAATGGACTTTCATTTTTACTGTATTAAAGGTTTAAATCAAACATGTTTTAACTTATTGACAGCATGAAATACTGAGTTATGTAGCTAGGTGGAGTTGCATACTTATTTTAGTTTACCCTGTACTCTTCCCCCCAGCACTATGCCTTTCCTCTTCTTCCCTCAAATAAAAATTTATTCTAAATAAAGACTCTTCTAAAGCAAACTCCTGAATTTTATCTATCAGGCGACAGAAGGACAAAAATAATGAACTTCTAACAAGTTATAAACATATGTCTTTCTAGTTTCCCAAATCACACACATAGGGAGATTGTTTATGTCCAAGGTAAGCAGTGGCTTGCATTTAAATTTTATGATCTAATGAAATCCACCTCATTTACCAGATTTCTTTTGTCAGGATTTAATGAAACTTCAAAGGTTACTTTAAAAGGCAAACACACCCAAAGACGTGGAGGAAAAGAAAATGAGTTCATAGATGCATCGATTAAAAAAGCTGTTAAAAAAAAAGCATATTAAGACATTAGTGTCTTAATATGGCTGGGCATGGTGGCGCATGCCTGTAGGTGGCAGCCTAGGAAGCCACAGCCGTGGCCAGGGATCGCCAGGGATCGCGGTTTGAGTCCCGCTGGGAGCATGTACCAAGACCTAGTCCCAAAGAAATAGCTGGGCATGGTGGTGCACGCCTGTAATCCCAGCTACCTGGGAAGCTGAGGCTGGGGACTGCTTGAGTCTGTGGTACCCCAGGCAACGTGAGCCTGCAGTTCCACAGGCAAAAATAGCGAGACCTAGTCTCACAAAAAAAAAAAAAAAAAAAAAAAAAAAAAAAAAAAAAAAAAAAAAAAAAAAAAAAAAAAAAAAAAAAAAAAAAAAAAAAAAAAAAAAAAAAAAAAAAAAAAAAAAAAAAAAAAAAAAAAAAAAAAAAAAAGACAAGACATTAATGTAAAAATTTTAAATCCTTAACTTGGTAATGAAGATTCAGTATAGCAAAGACCACTGTTGTCCATTTTCAGCATTACACTTTATTCTGCTATCCTTTCTTTCTTCACTCATTGCTCTATACAAACTTGAACTTAGTAACACATAATAGCTCTTTCATAAGTATGTGATAATGAAGAAATACTGTTGCCACTGAGAACAGATATAATAAAAAACAAAGATTTAAGAAAGCAGGTTCATCTTTTTGGCCTTAATGTGATACAAATGGAAATGTCCAGGCTTCTGAGGAGGACAGATGCTTTTTAAGAATAAAGTTCTTACCAGGTGTGCCACATAACACTATTTTGATATGTTCAATTAATGCAGAAAAAATGGTGCAGTAGCAAAGGTTAACACTCAAAAAAGTGATCCAGTTTCTCAGGAGATTAACTGTAAATCCGGAAGAGCACAAGCAGTACTAACAGTCTATCAAATTATAGGGATCTATGTTTAAAAGTGAAGTACAGTTTGCTTGAAATTGGGAATGGCTTCAAGAGTATTTTTATATGATTAATATTAACATACTTATATTTAGGAAAATTTACTCAGAACTGTGATTAGTTTTCCTGAAAAGGTGAAGGCCATCAAAGTCACAAATATGCTACACATGTGTAGCATGAAATTCTTTCCACACCAAACATATACTCTATTACAGTTCATTCAAAACAACAGAATCTACTACAATCAATATCATTATCAGATCAACAAATGTGTATGTTCAATGAATCCAGCTTTTAATTATTAAAATCTAGGTACTGCATTTTCTAATTTAGAAAAAAATATTTAAGGATCTATTCAGTGTATACCTTTAAATATTATTGTATAACTACTTTTGCTCACTATTATCCATTTCTATTATCCATTATTTTAGAAGACCTCAACATCTTATATGTCCACAAATAATTTATCCCCTCTTTACCACAGTTATTTATAAAGAAAATTGTGAAAACTATAGCGGTAAACAGAAGGTAAAATACAAATTTCAGAAGTGAAAGGCACAGATCAAACCACTTCTAAAGACAAGTGGTAATTGCAAGGGTAAACTATATTCCCTGGAGAAAATGTAAGATCAATGATATAGACTCCAGATAGCACTTATAATATAGAACAACTGCAAATTATAAACTAAAAGAAATATTGTAAATTTATTACTTAAAAGTTTTTTTTTTGTTTTTTTGTTTTTTTTGAGACTAGGTCTTGCTATTTTTGGCTATGGAACCGCAGGCTCACGTTGCCGGGGGTACCACAGACTCAAGCAATCCCCAGCCTCAGCTTCCCAGGTAGCTTGGGATTACAGGCACACGTCACCACGCCCAGCTATTTTTTTTGGAACTAGGTCTTGCTATGGGCCCCAGGCGGGACTCAAACCGCAATCCCTAAGCCCCGGCCGCTTCATAGGCTGAAGCTTACAGGCACGAGCCACCATGCCCGGCTACTTAAAAGTGTTTTAAATATTTGGCACAATACATAGCTTGCTGATTTATAAACTTTGATGAATATATTTTTCAAAATGACTAAAACCTGTCAGGATGTAGACAACTGTCTTTCCACACTTGACTTTTCCCAAATTTTTTTCTTAGCAGAAATCTGAAAATGAAATATTCTTCTTTACAATTTCAATGTCAAATAAAAGTCACTAATAATATATGCCTAGCATATTTTTAAGATTTCAATTTAGCTGTAGCATTCATTAGTTTTAGGATATCCTTAGAAGATATCCTCAGATCAAGTCAAATTTCGAATACTCACATTTCATATAATAATGTGAAGTTTTTTCAGATTACTGTTTATCCCCAAATTATTGCAATATATTTTTTAAAAACAATCTTCCTCTTTAACCACTAAACATGAATACACATCATCATAACAATTATACTTTTAAAAGTATTCAGTTTTTGAATGACTATCTTAAAACAACTTTTAATTATATATACTAAGTGCATATAATTAGTAGTTGAAAAATATATTGGTTCTACCTATTACTTTCAATATACAACACATGATTAATCTGTGTCTTCTTCCTTTTTTTTTTTTTTTTTTTGAGACTAGGTCTCACTATGTTGTCTGGGGTTCCACGGACTCAAGCAATCCCCAGCCTCAGCCTCCCAGCTAACAGCACATTATATGAACAGGAATACAAAAGACATATTAAAGAGATGAAGGTTGTATTGGGAAAATTTTCTCATCCTTGGTTTCTCATCTCTTTTATCTTTCCTTTGTAACTCATCACTTCATTCCTTCCCATAAAGACAATTGGGCTTTAAAGCAAAGACAGTGTTAGCGGTTGATATTGAATTAACAAATTTATACATTTAAAAAAAGAGAATGAAGTGTTTGGTTAATACTCAGAAACCAAGGAAGAGCATTGGAAAAAAAAAAAAGAGTGGCTGAACCCCAACAATTATCTGGCAGTGCTGGAGTAGAGGTTCCTATCTGGACTTTATATCATTACTATTGAGAGTCTAGGTCTCTAATTATCAGACTTTACAACATTGTTTTTTTGGAATGAAGCTCAATTTTCATTTCTAACTAACTTAAAAATACATTTCACTCCAAAAGAGAAGAGTCTATTTCTCAGGTATATTTACAAGAGCAGAAATAGCAAGGTTTCTTCTACTAACTCAGAAAGAACCAGGAAGGCAAAAGTAATTTTTCCTGCAACATGATTCCCCTTTCTTCTCCCAATCCCCTTCCTCCCCCTACCTCCCCTCCCATAAACAGAAAACTGAGTGACTAGAGTATGGTCATTCAATAAACACAATTTTACTTTTTCTTCCTGACTCTTCCCATCCCACTCTCCCCAAAACACACAACTACCAATGGTTGAGCTTGGCAAAGGCAAATAAAGAAGATAAAGTGAGGGTACACAGGACACCTACCACTAAGTTAAAATGAGTATAACATCAAGGTGTCAATTTATTCAATTTTAAACCCATTTGGGAAAATTTAAGCTATTAACTTAAAAAAATATAGTAATGTTACTTTAGTAACTTATCTATTCTTAATTGCTCATGCTAAGAACTTTACTGCATACTACTGCCTCTTATCCAAAGTAAATCCAGGGACCATTCCATTTTATATTAGACATAACATTTACTAGTTTTCCAAGCATGACAGAAATGGAAAAATAGATATATAAGAACAAGAACAATTTATGTAAATTTCCACAATTTGTGTTCTTTTTGTGAGCAGTGCCTGTAAATTTAAGTTGTCCTATGCTTATAAAAAAAAAAAAACAACACCCTAATGAGACTAATTTACAAAGCATACAAGAATATAATTTTATAACAAATCTTTCCAGTGTTCACTATAACTGCATTATGTGAAGTATTTCCCTTCACAGAAACTCAGGATAGTTTTTAAAAATGAACAAAACTTTTTGTGTTCACCTTCTGGTAAGAAATGAACAAATACAACTCACTCAAAAAAGATCTAAAAGTGCTGCCCCGGGAACATAAAGTATCATTTACATGCTGTGTGAATGAATATTGTTGAGTATCTGGGATCCCCTTCCTCTCTTCTCACACCAGTAAACCCTTCTCACATAGAGAAAACTAAAACCGTTGCAGAAATGAAACCCAACGTGCTCCACTCAAACATATCTAATTCTGCCACATTCTCAGGCAGAATTAAGAGATGTCATCTCTTTTATCCAAAACAAAACAAAACAAAAAAACCAAAGGCAAATGCTGCTGCTCAATTATCAGATGGACTTAGGCAAAAAATGTGACAATAGCAATAATTCAAGTAATGTCTATGTGAAAATTTAAACACACCACTTTCAAGTTAAGACAAAAGTGAAGGGTAGCTATGATCTTTATAACAGAGTCAAAAAGCTTAGGCATTATCACCAAATGTTAATTCACTTTACAGTCATCAATGAGACTATTGTATATATTTTTGCACCTTGCGCTTATAAAAGCAGATAAAATATTTAATGTGTAATGTACAATGTATTTTACCAGCTCAGCATACAGAATGTATATAGATTATATCAAAGTAGTAGACAGTTAGGGGCCTGTGCAAACCCTGCAAAAATAGTACTTCAGGTATCTGCTAATTAAAAAAACAAAACAAAAAGTTTGCTATTTAGAAGTGATACAATTCAAACTACCACAAAATACAAAGGGCTGCAAAAATGTATACCATTCCAACAACATATATAAGTTATTAAATAAAGATTTGATTTAAAAGAATATAAATGAAGCCTTTAAGTAGGTCTTTTCTACATGCATATTATTCCTTATTAAAGAAAAAATATGTAAAAAGGCCATTGGTAATTGCTTTGTTAACATCTGTAGAAAATGCCAATTCTCTGGTCACCAACTCCACTAAGTTTAGCACTTAAGGTCTCTGCAGTGTTATAAACGTAATTTAAAATACTGTTAATCCTATAATTCCATTGGTAAAATAATGTGACTTGGAATATGGCAGTCTTCATATGAGGGCAATGATCCACAGTTTGTTTTTTAATTTCTTAGGTTGAACAGTTATCCAGAAGAACAACAACCTCCGCCACTGCTCTGGGTTTGAGGTTCATCATCAATAATCTGTACTCCTCTCCTTGTAGCTCCTGGTTGACTGGAGCCATTGCCCTTTGCCCTCTCATCCACTTGTGCTGTTTCTATCATCCCTAAAAAAGGAAGAAAACAGAAATTACTTAGGACCACAATTTTTAATAGTCATTCCAGCTCAATAAGCAGCTTTTCCTGCAAGTTTTAAAACACTAAGAGTGAGTAAATCTGTCCAATGGCCACAGTGACCTCAATAGAGAAAAAAAAATTTCTGCATTGAAAGCAAATGACTACATACATGTAACCTTTAAGATTTTTCAAATAATATACCAAAGAAATTCAAACTGTTCCACAAATATTTAAAACATAAGAATTATTTTTCACTAGTAATTTTTATGACACTGGATGTTTTTTTAAATGGAGAAGAACAAAGCTGGAACACTTGGCAGTTCTCCTCCCAACACTGCCCATCTGTGTCTATACAACTGTCCCTCTTGTTCTTTCTCCTTTTCCTAATAAATCTACCCTTTTAAAATATTAAAAAAAAAAAAAAGTTGAAAGACTCACACCACGCGATATAGTTTGAAATTATTTCAATGAAAACAGTGAGATCAGTAAACAAAGTCCAGACACAGGTTCCATACTGGTCACTTGATTTTTTTTTTTTTTTTCTTGAGACTAAGTCTCCCTATTTTTGCTCGTGGAACCACAGGCTCATGTTCTCTGGGGTACCACAGATTCAAGCAATCCCCAGTCACAGCTTCCCAGGTAGCTGGGATTACAGGCACGCAACAGCACACCCAGCTATTTTTTTGAAACTAGGTCTCACTACGTGCCCCTGACAGAACTCAAACCACGATCCCTGGCCCCAGCCGCAGCTTCGTAGGCTGCCGCTTACAGGCATGCGCCACCATGCATGGCCTGGTCACTTGATTTTTGACAAGTCAAGATTATTCAATGTAAAAATGATAATCTTTCAAGAAACACTATGACAACTGGATATTTATACATAAAATCTTAGAAGAAAATGTTTGTAGAAGAAAATTTTTGTGATTTGGAGTTAGGCGAGTATTTTTTATATAAGACACAAAAAAGTTCATGTCATTAAAAAAAAAACTGATTCAACCAGGCCTCATTAAAATGCTTTTTGAGAAATACTTACATGATGGATATAAAGCAAATAAACAAATGGACAAGAAAAATTTAAAACTGTCAGCAAAACTGAAATATAGAGCAAGAGAGGGGGAGAGTTCTGGGGGTGAGATGGGCACAAAAAATTAAGATGATGGTGCATGGGTGACAAGGTGGTGGGAGAACCCTGGGGCAGACAACGATGCAAAAAAAAAAAATTTAAAACAAATGCTCTTTGAGAGATAGTTACAAAAAATGAAAAGACAGATGCAGACTAGGAGTAAAGATTTGAAAATGCATATCTAAAAAGAGGGAAGAAAAGAGGGAATCTTTAAAACAACAAGATTTCTTAAAACAAAACAAGGGCTCTCAAATCTGGGTCCAGAGAATACTCTTAAAAGATGTTTTCCAGATTAAGGTAAAGGTCAATCCAGTCAGCTCAAATTATAAAATACTGTTAATTACAATTTCCACTTGTTCTTCCTCAACCTCTCAAAATTTCTATTTTTAATACATGCTTTATATGTACAAAAACAGTAATTGTGCATGTTATTTTTAAAGAAACAGAAAACACTTAAAATTTTAATTATTTATTATCTTACATCACTTTAAATTGACAATTTTTCTTTTCTTTCTTTCTTTCTTTTTTTTTAAAAGACTAGGTCTTGCTATGTTGCTGAGAGCAGTCCCAAACCTGCGGACTCAAATGATCCGTAACTTCAGCCTCCCAGGTAACTGGGATTACAGATGCGCACCACCGTGTCCGGCTTAAATTGACAATTTTTTAATAATGATGTGAGACTTAACACACTTATAAGCTATTGAATGTGGATACTAGTATGGCCTCACTATATCATCCTTCGTTGCTTGTTAGAAATGAGATGCCCAGGCCCACAGCAGACACACTAATACTGAAATAATGTATTTTAGTAAGATTACCATATGTCTGATATGTATAGCAGTGGTTCTCAAATTACAACGTGCATGAAAATCATTCAGATGGATACTAAAACACAGATTCTGAGTTCCATCTCCAGAGAATATGATTCAGTAGGTTTGGAGTTGCATCCAAGAATATGCATTTCGGGCATGGTGGTGCATTTCTGTAAACTGTAACCTCGGAAGCTGCAGCCGGGGCCAGGCATCATGGTTTGCGTTCTGCCGAGGGCACATAGCAAGACCTAGTTCCAAAAAAATAAAAGCTGGATGTGGTGGCACACGCCTGCAATCCCAGCTACCTGGGAAGCTGAGGCTGGGGATTGATTGAGTCTGTGGTACCCTGGGCAACATGAGCCTGCAGTTCCACTGGCAAAATTAGCGAGACCTAGTCTCAAAAAAAAAAAAAAAAGAATATGCATTTTGGACACATGTTCTCAAGTGATGCTGATGTTACTAATAAGGGCATCTCACTTCAAGAACTACAGCCTAGAATTATGTATGTCTTTCAGGTTTTCATAACATTGAAATTCACTACAACTTATACATAACTACATTTTCTAAGGAGAGAAACTATAGCTTTATCAAGTTCTCCAAAAAAGTACAAAGTCCATAAATTCAGTACAAAGTCCATAAATTTGAGGGGTAATTTGACAAAATTATTTTATTCTATATTTTGTAGATCAGGGTTTTCCTAAGTTTATTATGTATTCTATTGACAATATAAGAAATGACATTCAGATTGTATATAAGCAAATTTATTTTCCTTTCTCTCTTTAAAAAGTTTTAAATATGTACAAAATTAGAAAAAATGAAAATCATACCAGCCTCAAGTATTCCTATCATTACTTTGAATGAAATACTGGACGTAATTTTAAAATAGAATTTTTTAGAAGTATAACCTACACAACCACAATCACACCTAAACAATTTTATGGTCATTTTTTTTTTTTTTTTTCTTTTGAGACTAGGTCTCGCTATTTTTTTGCCCATGAAACTGCAGGCTTACGTTGCCCGGGGTACCACAGACTCAAGAAATCCCCAGCCTCAGCTTCTCGGGTAGCTGGGATTATAGGCACGCGCCACCACGCCCAGCTATTTTTTTGGGACTAGGTCTCGCTATGTTGCCCCAAGTGGGACTCAAACCGCGATCCCCAGCTGCTTCATAGGCTGAAGTTTACAGGCACACACCACTGTGCCTGGCTTTATGGACTTTTTTTTTTTTTTTTCCC
>PVHY01029863.1:0-13906 GCA_004024945.1 Uropsilus gracilis
GTCAGGGAGGGTGGGGGGGTATTACAAAGATATTAAATGTATATATATATAAACTATTTAAAAAAATAAATAAAATCTAAAAGTCGACACCAAAAAAAAAAAAAAGTCCCTTCAGGTCACCCTATTTCATTAAGAGGCACAGAGGGTGGAGCAAATACCTCGTGCTGAGTTGTAGGGCCCACCACTGTAGTGCGTTCACCATCATAATAACATGCACTGTTGGAGATTTAACAATGACACTGGACAAGTTTGAATGTTGGGCATGGTGACCTGATGAAACTACTTCAGGATGCTCGGGAGGTAGAATTGGCTGCTCCTGCTTGGTTGGAGAAGGTTCAGTCTCCCCAGAAGTCACAGAATTTTTTCTGACTGCTGCTGATCATTTAAAGGCTTAACCGGCCAAGGAGACTCCAGAAGCTGAACTGAGGCCTTCTGAGGTAGTAAAAGTGCTCCCATCATATCAGCATGGGAACTCTGGACTTGCAGTAAGTATACTAAAGACATAGGTTTGGCAATGAGATAGGACAATGTTGGCTCAGCTGGAACCTCAAGAGGGAGTGAATGCGGTTCCACTGTCTGAGAGGCCTCTGCAGGCCAACCTGGGGCTTCCTCTTGGACAGGGGAAGGTTCAACCTCCTCAGGGTTTTCTGCAAGCTGAGTCTGTGCCTCTGGTTGGATTGGTGCAAACCCATTAGCCACCTCTGGTGTAACGGAAATAGTCAGAAGCATGGGTTTGGCAGTGATATTGACAAGTGGCAGAACCAGGCTTCTGAGTTGGAGATGGAAATTTTTTCTTCTCAGGAGATGATAGGGGTGCTCTGACCTCTGCATATAACCCTGTAGGCTGAGCTGCGGCCTCGTACTGGACTGGAGTACTCAAATTCTTCCTCTTCACGGTGCTTTGGAGATAGAGTGAGAGCTTTGTGAACTGGAAAAGGTTCAGCCTCCTCAGGTAGCTCTGGAGGCTGAGCTCTGGCTTCCTGTTGATCAGAACATTGAATCTCCTCAGGAAGCAATGGAGGTTCGCTTAGGATCTGCAGCTGGGCTGGAGATGTTTTGCTCCCTTTATTGAGAGAGAAACAAGTTGGATGGTGACACTGGCCAAATTGAGTGTTGAGCTTCATTCCGACTTAGAGTTGAATCATTTTTTGCATGATGCATGAGTGGTTGGTCTATCCCTGTAGTTGGCTCTAAAGGTTGCCTTGGAGCTTTCTGAGTGGTGGGAGAAGAATCCACTTCCTTGGCAGACTGAGAGAGGGCCTCCCACAGGAGTGAAGATGGTTCAGTGTCTGCGAGAGTATCTAAACTTCATCTGGTTCTTCCTGTTGAAATGAAGATGATTTTGATTCCTCGGGAGACTCTGTAGGTACAACTGTGTGTATGATTGCAGAACTTCAAAGAGGCCTAAACACCTCTAGAGACTGATATGAGGACTCCAGCTGAATTGAGTCTATTTCTTCAGGAAATTCTGGTTGCTGAGCTAGAGTGAAAAAGTGTCAGTATATTCAGGAATTTGTGGATATTGAATGGGGGTCTCTTGCTGGGATAAAAGTTTGGCCTCCTGAGGCTGTGGACCTTGTTGTGAGAATCCCAGTCAGACTATAGGTTGACTGTACTCAGGATAAATGGCACCCATATAAGAATCTATATAATCATCCTGCAACTTCTGAGATAGCTGATGCGGTGTTTTGGGGACTGGGCTAGAGTTCCAACAACTTTGGCAAATCTTGGATATTCAGCTACATTGCAGATGAGAATATCAGCCTTGTTGGTTTTGACCTCTGACAACCTACCGGTAGAACAGGTATTTCATGATTGTTGGTCTTCAGGCCGATCTAGAGCTACCTTGGGTATCCTTCCTTTGAGTCCAGGAGGTGGAGTTAGGTGCTGATTCTTATGCCAATTTCCGATTGTAATCACTCCTGGGGGTCTTTGATACTGGGTTGGCTTGTCATTTAGGTCCTGAAGTGAAGTAGCAAATTGATGAATTAGCTGGTTCTGGTGACAGCTCTCCAACACCTGTGCCCAGGGAGTGACTTAGCCCCCCAGTCAACTGCTGAGGCAGAGTAGAGGATTCCAGGTAAATTAAAGTCCCCTTGTTTGCTGGGGGTGGGTAAGTCTTTTAGGGTTTTGGGTAAAGTCAGATGATGATCAGGACCAGGTATGTCCTGGGGGGGTTGGATTCATTCAGGTCCGGATCGGGATTGGCCAGGCTAAGTTTGGAGCTGCTTGAAAGAACAGCCATAAGGTCTGCCAAATTACAAGAAGCCCCAGGGTCCAGAGGCATAGCCAGGACATGACACAAGGAAATTGCAGGTCAAAGTGACCCAGCCCAGTAGGCAATGCTCTCCGAGAAGTTGTCAAATTGCTATGGCAGCACAGAGATACATGCACTTAGCAACGAGCGCCCCTCCCCCACCTCAAGTCACACCCTTTGTTGACATCACCACCACTGATGCCACCTTTATGAGTCTTAGGCAAGTCCTATGTCCAGAATCATCAAAGTATAAACCTTCCTTGCCTGCAACGACACCACCTACCTGCAGCAGGACTCCCTTTCCCCCTTCATAGACACAGGATTTGGATGCATATGTGGGAGACTCCAAGCTCCAAGTGCCCAGGGGCTGGTAGATAGGGAAATTACAGGACACGAGAGTGGGCAGTGGTGACTCAGAGCTTTCCAAAGGAGCCACTGGGCCAGGTCTCTTGGGAAATTTAAAATTGTTTGTCCAGTCCTAGGAAGCCAAACCTTTCCTTCTCAAAGCAAAAGTCAGAGATATTCTTCTCCTTGGCCACACCCCTTCAAAGAAGTCACTGACCTGCAAAATGAGCATAAGGAAGGGTGGAGTATGGTTGAGGAGACATTTCATCATTGGTATTCTGAAATGTTTTCATTTCCTCTAAGCACTGTCCATTTACTCACCTTTCGATCAGGGCTGCCCTGAGTCAGTCAATTTGGATGGCTCCAAATTTCTGTCCAGGGGTTTGGGGAGGTGAGCAACTCACTCTGGAAGACAGCATTTGAAACCAAGTATAGTGGTGTGGAAAATGCCCTCTATGCCACCCTGGCCATGGAAGCAATTGATCTAGTTGAAGAAAAAAATGCCCTTTTCAGAAGTCTCTATATGTGAACACATGGAGTTACACAGGGCGTAAGAGAAAATACTTTAGAGATAAATCTCTCTATGTTGTACACTCTTAGAGTAGAAGAGGTTAAAAGTCTATCTCACATCCATCTCTTAAGTCATGATTTCTAGCACTTGTTAATTAACCCTTGTTTCATTCAACTTCCTACAGATTTAGGCCTTTCAGGCCAACTGGAAGTGTTGTCAGTGAGAACGCTCCTGAATCCAATCAGAATCCAAAAGGTGCAGTTTACATCTTACTGCAACTTCTCTGTGCTTTGATGTTTAGAGATGATATCTCTCTATATTGTACACTTCATGGAGTAGAATAGGAGATAAGTCCATTTCACCCCCAAGATTAAGTCATGATTTCGAGCACTTATTATTAACACTTTTTTTCATTCCAATTCCTGTGGATTTCAATCTTTAAGGTGAATTGCCAGCATTTACAGAGAGAACCCTCCTGAATCCAAACAGGCTCCAATGGAGCTGTTTATATCTAGCTTAATTGTACTTTGGATTCAGGAGGGTTCTCGCTGTAAACGTTGGCAAATACTTTAAAGGCCAAAATCTGTAGGTATTAGAATGAAAAAGGGTTAATACCAAGAGCTACAAATCATGACTTCAGACCAGGGGGTGAGATGGACTTATATTCTATTCTTCTCCATGAAGTGTACAATATAGAGAGATATCATCTCTAAACATCAATGTACAGAGAAGTTACCGTAAGATATAAACTGCACCCTTTGGATTTTGATCGGATTCAGGAGCACTCTCGCTGAAAACACTGCCAGTTGGCCTGACAGGACTAAATATGCATAAATTTGAATGAATCATGGTTTAATAACAAATGCTAGAGATCATGACTTAAGAGCTGGAGGTGATATGGACTTAAATCATATTCAACTCCATGAAATGTACAATATAGAGAGATTTCATCTCTAAACATCAAAGTACAATAAAGCTCTTTATATCATACTTAACTTTTCTGACCTTAAATGTTTAGGGATGAAATTACTCTATGTTGTACACTTCATGGAGAAGAATAGGATATAAGTGCATCTAACCTCCAGGTTCTGAGTCATAAATTCTAGCACTTGTTATTAACCCTTGGTTCATCAAATTCCTGCATGTGTCGGCCTTTAGGGTGAACTTACAGCAACATCAGCCAAAATGCTCCTAAATCCAAACAGACTCGAAAGGAGCTGTTTATATCTTGCTTAACTTTTCTCTACTTTGATGTTTGAAGAGGAAATCGCTCTATGTTGTACACTCATGGAGTAGAATAGGATAAAAGTCCATCTAACCTCCAGTTCTTAAGTCATGATTTCTGGCACATGTTACTAACAATTGTTTCATTCAAATACCTGCGTTTTAAGGCATTAGAAGCTACTGGCAGCATTTTCAGTGAGAATTCTCCTGAATCCAAATAGACTCCAAAGGGTGCAGTTTATCTCTTACTGTAACTTCTCTGTACTTTTACGTTTAGAGATGAAATATCTCTGTATTGTACACTTCATGGAGTAGAATAGTATATAAGTCCTTCTCACCTCCAGCTCTTCGGTCATGATTTCTAGCACTTGTTATTAACACTTCTTTCATTCAATTCCTGCGGATTTAGGCTTTTAATGCCAACTAGCAGTGTTTTCAGCAAGAACACTCCTGAATCCAATCAGACTCCAAAGGGTACAGTATATATCTTACTGTAACTTCTCTGTACTTTGATGTTCAGAGATGAAATATCTCTATGTTGTACACTTCACAGAGTAGAATAGGATATGAGTCCATTTTACCTCCAAGTTAAGTCATGATTTCTACACTTGTTATTAACCCGTGTTTCATTTAATTCCTGTGGATTCAGTCTTTTAATGCCAACTAGCAGTGTTTTCAGTGAGAACACTCTTCAATCCATTCAGGTTCCAAAGGGTGCAGTATATATCTTACTTTAACTTCTCTTACTTTGATGTTCAGAGATGAAATATCTCTATGTTGTACACTTCATAGAGTAGAATAGGATATGTGTCCATTGCACCTCCAGGTTAAATCATGATTTCTAGCACTTGTTATTAACCATTGTTTCATTCAAATTTCTGCAGATATAGTCTTTCAGGCCAACTGGCAGATTTTTCAGCAGGAATGCTCCTGAATCCAATCAGAATCCAAGGTGCAGTTCACAATTTACCTAACTTCTCTGTCCTTTGTTGTTTAGAGATGAAATCTCTCCATACGTACACTTCATGGAGTATAATAAGATATAAATTCATCTCACCCTCATGTTTTAAGACATGATTTTTAGAACTTGTTAGTTACTCTTCTTTAATTTTTAATTCCTGCGGATTTTGGCCTTTAAGGCGAATTGCCAGCATTTTAGGCGAGAAAGTCCTGAACCAGACTCAAACTGAGATTATTTTATCGTGCTTAACTTATCTGTACTTAGATTTTGAGGGATGAAATTTCCCTATGTTGTACATATCATGGAGTAGTTAGGATATAGTTCATCTGACCTCCAGCTGTTAACTCATAAATTCTAGCACTTATTTTTAACCCTTATTTCATTCAAATACCTGATGATTTAGGCCTTTCAGGTCAACTGGCAGTGTTTTCAGGGAGAAACCTCTGAATTCATCAGACTCAAAGGGTGCAGATTATATCTTTCTGTGAATTCTCTGACTTAGATGATTACAGATGAAATCTCTCTATGTTTTACACTTCATGGAGTAGAAAAGCATATAGTTCGTATCACCCACAGCTCTTATGTTTTGCTTTCTTGCACTTGTTATTAACCATTTTTTTCATTCAAATTCCTGATTATTTAGGCATATCAGGCCAACAGGCAGTTTTTTCAGCGATAAACCTCCTGTATTTAATCAGACTTCAAAGGGTGCAGTATATGTTTCCATAACTTCCCTGTACTATGATGTTTATAGATGAAATCTCTATGTTTTACACTTCATAGAGTGGAATAGCATATAAGTTCATATCACCTCTAGCTATCTAGTCAAGTGTGCTGGCACTTGCTCTTAAGCCTTGTTTCATTCAAATTCCTGCAGATTTCGGCTTTTACGTGAATGAATTCCCAGTGTTTTCAGCGAGAGTGCTCCTGATTCCAAACAGATTCGAAAAGAGCAGTTTATTTTTTAATGAAAGTCTCTGTACCTTTGATGATTAGAGATGAAATCTCTCTCTATTGTACACTTCATGTAGTAAAATTGGATATATTTCCATCGCAACCCCAGGGCTTAAGACTTGATATAGCACTTGTTATTTTCCCTTTTTTCATTGCAATTCCTGCGGATTTCGGTCTTTCAGGCCAAATGTCATTGTTCTCAGCAAGAAACCCCGAATTTAGTCCAACTCCAAAGGGTGCAGTGTATATCTTTCTAAACTTCTTTGTTTGATTTATACATAACTGTCTAAGTACTATACTTGATGGAGTAGAATAGGATATAAGTCCGTATCACCTCCAGCTTTTAAGACATGATGTCTAGCACTTGTTAATAACCACTGTTTCATTCAGACCCTGATGGGTCGGCCTTGAGATTGAACTTCCAGCATTTTCAGCCAGAATGCTCCTGAATTGAAACACACTAAAATAAAACTGTTTATATCTTACTTAACTTTTCCCAACTTGGATGTATAGGTATGAAATTCCTCTAATTTGTACACTTCATCGATTGCAAAAGATATAAGTCCATCTCACCCACAGCTCTTAAGTCATGATTCTCGCCCTTGTTATCAACCGTTCTGTTATTCAAATCCTGCTGATTTAGGACTTTCAGGCCCACAGGCAGTGTTTTCAGCAAGAAACCTCCTGAATTCAATCACACTAAAAGAGTGCAGTACATATCTTTCTGGAAATCCCTATACTTTGATGTTTATAGATGATATCTCTCTATGTTTTATACTTCATGGAGTAGCAAAGAATATATGTCCATATCAGCTCCAGCTATTTAGTTAAGAGTTCTGGCACTTGTTATTAACTCTTGTTTCATTCAAACTGCTGTTGATTTAGGCCTTTCAGTGCAACAGCCAGTGTTTTCAGTGAGAAACCTCCTGAATTCAATAAGAACCCAGGGCGTACAGTATACATCTTTCCGTGACTTCTCTGTACTTTGATAATCATAGATGAAAACTCACTATGATTTACACTTTGTGGAGTAGAAAATGATATATACCCATATCAACCACAGCTCTTAAGACATGACTTCTCCCACTTGTTATTAACTCTTTTTTCACTCTAATTCCTGCTGATTTACGCCTTTCAAGCCAACAGGCAGTGTTTTCAGCGAGAAACCTTCAATCAGAATCCAAAGGGTGCAGTATACATTTATGTAATTCCCGGTACTTTGATGTTTATGGATGAAATCTCACTATGCGTTACACTTCATGAGTGGAACAGCATTTAAGTCCATATCACCTCCACGTATTTAGTCAAGAGTTCTGGCACTTGTTCTTAACTCTTGTTTCATTCAAATTCCTGGGTATTTCGTCTTTTAAGGCATACTGCCATCATTTTCAGTGAGAATGCTCCTGATTCTAAACAGATTCCATGATCAGTTTACATCTTACTGTAATTTCTCTGTACCTTTGATGATTAGAGTTGAAATCTCTCTATATTATATACTTCATAGAGTAGTGTTGGAAATAATTCCTACGCACCCCTAGGTCTTAAGACATGATTTATGTCACTTGTTATTATCCCTTCATTGCAATTCCAGCGGATTTCGGTCTTTCAGGTCAACTGGCATTGTTTTCAGCGAGAACCTCTTGAATTCAGTCTGACTCCAGTGGGTGCAGTGTATATCTCTCTGTAACTCTCTGTATTTTGAAGTTTATAGATGAACTCTCTAAATATTACAATTCATGGAGTAGAAAAGGATATAAATCCATATTACCGCCAGCATTTAAGTCATGACTTCTGGAACTTGTTATTAACCATTGTTTCATTCAAATACCTGCATGTGTCAACTTTAGAGTGCCGGTAGAGCATTTTCAGCCAGAATACTCCTGAATTGAAACAGACTACAAAGGAGCTGTTTATCTTACTTATCTTTTCTCTACTTAGATGTATAGGCATGAAATTTCCCTATGTTGCCTACATCATCGAATACCATAGTATATAATCCATATCACCTCCAGCTCTTAAGTCTTGTTTTCTCGTATTTGTTATTAACCCTTTTTCATTCAAATTCCTGCTGATTTGGGCCTGTCAAGCCACTGGTAGTGTCTTAAGCAAGAAACCTACTGAATTCAATCAGAATCTAAAGGGTGTAGTATATATCGTTCTGTAACTTCCCTGTACTTTTAAGTTTATAGATTCAATCTCTCTTGTTATACCCTTCATGGAGAGGAATAGCATATAAGTCCATATCAACTCCAGCTACAAAGTCAAGGGTTCTGGCACTTTTTATTAACCCTTGTTTCATTCAAATTGCTGTGGAATTCAGTTTAATGGCAAATTGACAGCATTTTCAGCGAGAATGCTTCTGATTCCAAACAGATTCCAAAACAGCTGTTTATATCTTACTGTAACCTCTCTGTACATTTGATGATAGAGATGAATTTTCTATATAATATACACTCCATAGAGTAGAAATGGATATAAGTGCATCGCACCCCCAGGTCTTAAGACATGATTTATAGCACAGGTTTTATATATTTTTTCATTGCAATTCCAGCGGATTTCGGTCTTTGAGGCCAACTGGCATTGTTTTCAGCGAGAACTCCTGAATTCAATTCAACTCCAAAGGTTGAGTGTATATCTTTCTGTTAGTTCTCTGTATTTGATGTTTATAGATGTACTCTCTAAGTATTACACTTCATGGAGTAGAATAAGATATAAGTCCATTTCACCTCCAGCTTTTAAGTCATGATTTCTAGCACTTATTATTAACCATTGTTTCATTCAAATTCCTGCTAGTGTGGCCTTGAGGGTGAACTTCCATCATTTTTAGACAGAATGCTCTGGAATTGAAACAGACTTCAAAGGAGCTGTTTATATCTTCCTTAACTTTTCTCTACTAAGATGTATAGGGATGAAATTTCCCTATGTAGTACACTACATTGAGTAGCATAGGATATAAGTCAATTTCACCTCCAGCTCTTAATTCATGATTTCTCACCCTTGTATTAACCATTTGTTCATGCAAATTCCTGCTGATTTAGCCTTTCAGGTCAACTGGCTGTGTTTTCAGCGAGAATCCTCCTGAATTCAATAAGACTCCAAAGGGTGCAGTATATAGCTTTCTCTGACTTCTCCATATTTTGATGATCATAGATGAACTATCCCTATGTTGTACAGTTCATCTAATAGCGTAGGGTATAAGTCCATATAACCTCCAGCTCTTAAGTCATGATTTCTCGCACTTGTTATTAAACCTTTTTGCATTCAAATTCTTGCTGATTTAGGCCTTCAGGCCACTGGCAGTTTTTCAGCGAGAAACATCTTGAATTCAATCAGACTCCAAATGGTGAAGTATAAAACGTTCTGTGACTTCTCTGTACTTTGATGATCATTGATGAAATCTCTATCTATGTTTTATGCTTCATGTAGTAGAAAAGGATATAAGTTCATATCACCTACAGCTCTTAAGTCATGATTTCTCACCCTTGTTATTAACTTTTTTCGTTCAAATTCCTGCTGATTTAGGCCTTCCAGGACAACTGGCAGTGTTTTCTGCGAGAAACCTCCAGAATCATTCAGAGGCCAAAGAGTGCAGTATATATCTTTCTGTAACTTCCCCGTATTTTGATGTTATAGATGAAATCTCTCTATGTTTTACACTTCATGTTTGGAATGGCATATATGTTCATATCACCTCCAGCTATTAAGTGAAGAGTTCTGGCACTTGATATTAACCCTTGTTTCATTCATATACCTGCAGATTTCGGCATTGTGGCTAATTGCCAGCATTTTAGCTAGAATGTTCCCGATTCCAAAGGAGCAGCTTATATCTTATTATAACCTCTCAGTACATTTGATGATTAGAGATGAATTCTCTCTTTATAGTACACTTGTTGGAGTAGAATTGGATATAATTTCACTGCACCCCCAGGTCTTAAGACATGATTTATAGCACTTGATATTATCCCTTTTTATTGCAATTCCTGCAGATGTCGGTCTTTCAGTCCAACTGGCATTGCTTTCCGCAAGAACCTCCTGAATTCAGTCCGACGCCAAAGGGTGGAGTGTATATTTTTCTATAACTTTTCTTTACTTTGATGTTTAACAGACTACAATGGAGCTGTTTATATCTTACTTAACTTTTCTCTACTTAGATATATAGGGATGAAATTCCCCTATGTTTTACACTTCATCGAATAGCATAGGATACAAGTCCATCTCACTTCTAGCTGTTAAGTCATGATTTCTCCCACATGTTTTAACCCTTGTTTCTTTCAAATTCCTATGGATTTCAGCTTTTAAGACAAATTGCCAGCGTTTTCAGCCAGAATTTTCCTGATTCCAAACAGATTCTAATGGAGCTGTATATCTTACTGTACCTTTCTGTACCTTTATGTTAGAGATGAAATCTGTCTATATTGTACACTTCATTGATTAGAATTGGATTTAAGTCCATCGTACTCTGAGGTCTTAACACATGATTTATAGCAATAGTTATTATATCTTTTTTCATTGCAATTCCTGCAGATTTTGGTCTTTCAGGCCACCTGGCATTGTTTTCAGTGAGAACATCCTGAATTCATTCCGACTCCAAGGTTGTAGTGTATATCCTTCTGTACCTTCTCTATTCTTTGATGTTTACAGATGAACTCTCTAAGTATTACACTTCATGGAATAGAATAGCATATAAGTCCATATCACATCCAGCTCTTAAGTCATGATTTCTCGCACTTGTTATTAACCTTTGTTTCATTCAATTTCCTGCATGAGTTGGCCATGAGGGTGAACTTCCAGCATATTCAGCCAGAATTCTCCAGAATTGAAACAGACTACAAAGGAGTTCTCTAAATCTTATTTAACTCTTCTCTACTTAGATGTATAGGAATGAAATTTCCCTATGTTGTACACTTATTCGAAGAGCAAAGGATATAAGTCCATATCACCCATAGCTCTTAAGTCATGATTTCTCTCACCTGTTATTAACGCTTTTTCCATTTAAATTCCTGCTGATTTAGGCCTTTGAGGCCAACAGGCAGTGTGTTCAGCGAGAAACCTCCTGTTTTCAATATGACTCCAAATCGTGCAGTATAAATCTTTCTGTGACCTCTCAGTACTTTCAAGATCATACATGAAATCTCTCTATGTTTTGCACTTCTTGTAGTAGAAAAGGATGTAAGACCATATCACCCACTTCTCTTAAGTCATGATTTTTCACACTGATATTAACCTTTGTTTAATTCCAATTCCTGCATGGGTCGGCCTTGAGTGTGAACTTCCAGCATTTTCAGCCACAATGCTCCTGAATTGAAACAGAATACAAAGGAGCTCTTTCTATCTTTGTTAACTTTTCACTTCTTAGATGTAAAAGGATGAAATTACCCTATGTTTTACACTTCATCGAAACATAGGATACAAGTCCATCTCACCTCTAGCTGTTAAGTCATCATTTCTCCCACGTGTTTTATCCCTTGTTTCATTCAAATTCCTGCATATTTCGGTTTTAAGGAGAATTGCCAGCATTTTCAGCCAGAATTTACCTGATTCTAAACAGATTCTAATGGAGCTGTATATATCTTACTGTACTTTCTCTGTACCTTTATGATTAGAGTAGAAATCTGTCTATATTGTACACTTCATAGAGTAGGATTGTATTTAAGTCCATCGCACCCCCAGGTCTTAAGACATGATTTATAGCACTTCTTATTATCCCTTTTTCATTGCAATTCCTGTGATTTCGGTATTTCAGGCCACCTGGCATTGTTGACAGCGAGAAGCTCCTGATTTAGACCTACTTCTAAGGTTGCAGTGTATACCTTTCTGTAACTTCTCTGTATTTTGATGTTTATAGATAAAATCTCTATATGTTTTACAATCATGGAGTAAATTAGGATATAAATCCATTTCATCTCCAGCACTTAAGTCATGATTTTTTAAATTTTTAATTTAATTTTTATTTTCTTTTAATTTTTATTTTTTTTATTTTTTAATTTTTAAAATTTTATTTATTTTTATTTTTTGATTATTTTATTTTTTATTTTTTATTTTATTTATTTATTTTTATTTTTTATTATTTTTTATTTTTTAATTTTTTAAAATATTTAAAAAATTTTTAAGCTCGTTTTTCTTGTTATGATTTCTGGCACTTTCAATTAACCCTTGTTTCGTACAAATTCCTCCACGTATCAGTCTGTATTGTGAATTTCCGACCTTTTCAACCAGAACTCTGCTGAACCTAAACAGACTCCAAAGTAGCTGTTTATATCTTACTTAAAATATCTGGTCTTTGATTTTTAGAGATGAAATCTCTCTATATTGTACTCTTCATAGAGTAGAATCGCATTAAGTCCATCTCACCTCCAGGTTTTAAGAAATGTTTTATAGCACTTGTTATTATCCCTTTTTTTATTTCAATTCCTGTGTATTTCGGCCCCTAATGCAAACTGAGAGCATTTTAGGGAGAACTCTCTGAATCCAAAATGTCTCAAAATGAGCTGTTTATATCTTACTTAAATTTTCTGTACTTATATGTGTACAGATGAATTTTCCCTATGTTGTACAGTTCCTGGAATAGAATAGGATATAAGTTTATCTCACCACCAGCTTCTAATTCATAAATTCTAGCACTTGCTATTAACCCTTGTTTCATTCAAATTCCTGTGGATTTTGACCCTTAAGGCGAACTGCCAGAGTTGTCAGCAAGAAAGCTCCTGATTCCAAACTGATATTAAAGGAGCAGTTGATATCTTACTGTAACTTCACTGTAATTTGATGTTTAGAGATGAAAGCTCTCTATATAATAATTTATGGAGTAGAATAGGATATAAATCCATTCACCTCCACCTCTTTGTCATGATTGGTAGCACTTGTTATTAGCCCTTGTTTGATTCAAATCTTGAGAATTTCCTACTTTAAGGAGAATTGTTAGTGATTTCGACAAGAATTCTCCAGAATCCAAACAGACTCAAAATGAGCTGTTTATATCTCACTTAACTTTTCTGTACTTAGGTGATTAGGGATGACATTTCCCTATGTTGTACACTTCATGGAGTAGAATAGGAAATAAGTCCAAATCACCTCCAGCTTCTAAGTCATAAATTCTAGCACTTGTTATTATCCCTTGTTTCATTCACATTCCTGTGGATTTCAGCCATTAAGGCAAACTGCCATTTGCCAAAGAGATTGCCCTGATTCCAAGCTGATTCCAAAAGAGTAGTTTTTATCTTACAGTAATTTCTCTGCACTTTAATGTTTAGAGTGAAATCTCTCTGTGTTTTACACTTCAAAGAGTAGAATAGAATATACGACCTTCTCACTTCCAGTTCTCAAGTCATGATATCCAGCACTTGTTATTAACCCTTGTTTCATTCAATTCCTGTGGACTTAGTCTTATAAGACCAACTTGCAGTGTTTTCAACGAGAAAGCTCCTGAATTGATTAGACTCTATGGGTGCAATATACATTTCTATATGTTCTCTGTACTTTGATGCTTATATATGAAATCTCTGTATGTTTTACAGTTCATGGCGTCGAATAGTATATAGTCCATCTCACCTCCAGCTGTGAAGTCATGATTTCTAGCACTTGTTCTTAACTCTGGATTCATTCAAATGCCTGCAGATTTTGGCCCTAAATGTGAACTGCCAAATAGTCAGCGAAA
>PVHY01029864.1:0-13905 GCA_004024945.1 Uropsilus gracilis
AGAAGAGAACAACAGGCCAAACAACCAACAACTAAACATCAACTTAACCAAACAACAATTTGCAGAAAAATGGGAGGAGTGACTGAAGGGGGGATACAGAGGGGGGATATGGAGGGAGGAGGAAGGGGGATATGGAGGGAGGAGGAGGGATCAATTAATGCACAATTGTGACAAATCAATAAAATGAATTAAAAAAAATAGTTTTAAAAGCAAATCAACTTTGCTGTTATAGGGCCAGGCAACTGTAGAAAGTATGTAAGTGAATGTGATTGTGTTCCAAAGGCACTATTTTTGGATACTAAGATTTGTATTTCAATAGTTTGTTTGTCATTAAAAATTATTCTCCATTTTGGTTCCCCACCATCTCCAACCTTTTAAAATAAAGACCTATCTCAGTTCATGAGCCATATAAAAAGAGACTGACTGGATTTGTCCACAGGCCATACATAGCTTACCAATCCCATATCAATACTGTTAATTCCATAATACTGCCTTATAATAGAATGTAGATTTTATTATTTTTTAAGAATGTAGACTTTAAATTATGAGTCACCTTCTGCCTTTACTGCATACTAAACTGGTTCGAGCTTGATCTTTGTTTTCTTAAAATATGCCTTATATTAGTTTGAAAGAGTTGATTCCAATTGTAAAACTACAGTTTTTATAGTATGTATGAAATACTTTTGTAGTAGTGTGAAATACTGTATTTTGTAAATTCTGAGATAAATTTCTTGTCATATTTAAAATTAGTGTCATAATAGTTGCTGTTGGCCCGGTAATACCCTTTATTTGATTCCCCAGCATTAAAACTTGCAAAATAGTTGATGGTATCTTAGAAAAAAGTCCTACAGACAAAAATGGTGAGCAGTTGTAACTCCAAACAACTGAGTGATTGTAGGGAGGGATGGACTTTCAGTCAGAGAAGTAACTTGGGGAAGTCATATTCCTAAAGTGAGAATCAAAAGTAAAGTTACTGTAGGTAAAGTCAGTGTATAAGCTGGTTTTCTGTTTTAGGAAACTCTCCATCACCAATGTTCTTGTGAGGCACAGAGAGTTTATATCAGAGTGAGTTAGAGGAGTGTTGTACTCATTCTAAGTATGAAGAAATTGGTTAGGAATACCTGGTGTTTTGTTTTACTCTCATTTTTTTTTCTTTTTATGTATGCCTCTAAGTGATAACTGGTGAACAAATATTAGTAAAGCTCTTTCAAGGAATAGAAAATAAGTTCTAAGTGATAGTGTTATGTCATACTTTATTTTGTAATTTTTTTTTAGTGGTACATAAAATTTTGTTTCATCTTACAATTAACATATTGATAAATTAATTAATAAACAGTATTTCATTTTTTTTCCTATTAATTAAGTTATGCTCTACTTGTTTAATATCACATAATTTAATTGTAAACTTTGTTTTGTTTATTTATCCCAAAGTGGTTGGCTCTCTACTCAAAAACTTTGGATAACTGAATGATTAATGCTAAGTGGACTTACGATACATATTTTTTAAACAGCTGATGGTGGATTTAGTAGGGAAGAAAGTGGGAGGGAAGAACCGTGGACTCGTGTACAGAAGTGAGATTTTAAAACTGTAATTATTGGCAGCACACAAAAATGAACTTGTGCCCTATTCTATCCTTCTATGAGTTCATATTTATATCATTTTATCTTTATTCTGTTAAGAAAGTATATCTTAGGTTGTTGTGAGGATTAAATTTAGATAATGCTGTAAGGTTCCTAACACAACTATATCTGCTTTCATTTAATCTCTTTAATTAAAACAGCTTTTCATTAAGCATAAGAAATATAATTTGAGCTATATTAAATTGATTTTATATTCAGTTTTCTGTGTTAATCACCTGAACTGTATCACTACTAGCTGAATTTAACCACAGATACCATTTTAACCTACTCTGGTTATGTAAATGTAGGGAAGGTGCTAACTCAGAGAATCTGCTAATATTTCATAATACATAATCAGGGGGAAATGTGTTTCTAATTTCTTACAAACTTACTTTACAAAACTAGATAACATAAACCCATTTTTAAATTGGAGAATCTCTGTAGTAACATTTTTTTCATTGACTATTGGAAAATAATCTTTTATTGGAAGTTAGAGGCATTGTAGTTTTGCGTGTTCCTTGTCCAAGTCACTGTTTAATAAGGACAGCATTTCAAATTTTTGTAGCATTTGATTTAGCAAAATCTCACACCAGACATCATCTTTGTAAATCCTTGTATAACCTGAGTCCATTCCCATAAATGTTCCAAATAAGATTGAATCACCCATCTATAAGCTCTCATGGTGTGTTAGACATTCTTGTCACAGCTGTAGTAACACAGTAACTGTTTACTTACCTGTTTCCTCACCCCAAGCAGATCTCTTTAAGGGCAAGAACCAAATTTTATTCATCAGTGAAAATTTCCTTAGTACCCAGGAATTGTATTGGTGTCTGTATATAGGACTTTCTTAATCATTTGTTTAACTAAAGTGAAATTAAATTTGTAGCTTGTATAAGCAAGTTATGACTGGAATGAGGCGCTAACATAATTGCCTTGAAGAAATTTGCTATTTGCCTATAAGATGCCTTTTATTCTAGATTACTGTTATTTAGGTGAGTCTGAGCAGGAGGTTATATGACTTTTGTTTCTGAAATATGCTTTATTTACTCTTCTGTGAACTTCATTGACCTTTAAACTCTGACACCAAGCCTACTTCCTTTCTTCCTGTTGTGGTACTGTCTAAACAGAATACTAGCTTATATTAATTCTGGTCATTTAATATGGCACAGGCATTGTTAGCCCTTGCATAATATCAAAAAACCTTGCTATCTGCCTTATAGTCTTGCTTGCTTTCACCACTGATATATCAGTGATAGTGTTTTTGGTCTCAGCCAGATCATTTTAGTGAAGGTTTCATTATATCCCTTTTCTCTTGGCTTTAGAAGACTGGTTTAAAAAAGTATGTTGTCCTGTTGGGTGGGTAATGGAAATAAAATTTAGAAAATTCTGACTTAGGGGAGGCAACATTCTTTATTATCAGAAGCATATTCTTCCTGTGTTGCAGCAGTATGTCTTTATCCACCCACTTAAAGCAAAGTATATTTTTGTGTGATCTGACTCAGCAGGTTGGATGTTCCCATGGATTAAGTATATCATCTGAAAGTGATTTTTAGTGGACATTTATGTATCCCATCCTGTCTAATGTAGGGCATTACGTGAAATGCTACTGTTTCCATTTTTGGATTCTCTCATGTTCAATTAACATTCTCACCAGTGGCAAACACATAAAAGTAATAGAAATAGGAGCTAAGATTTTTGAGCACATGGTAATCCAGTATTTAGCAAGTTGGAATTCTAAAATGGCATCTTCTGTCCTTTTTCTGTGAATTATGTCAGAGAAATTTGAGTGTTGTCTTTGATTGTTCCTCTCACGTCCTCCTTTTGCTTCTTGTTTTATTAAGTTGTAAACCTTGTTAAACTTGACTTCTTAGTCTCTCTGGTACTCAGACTTTGCCAGTTGTCCCTGCAATAGGAACCAGTTCTCCTCACTTTCTTCCTGGGGGTTTCTGGGTACTCTTTGCTAGCTTTGGTGATTTCATGAATAGGGATTCTAGCATTATTTTGAGGGAGTGTTGAAAACTTATATGTAAGTCACCTTGACGGTACAATTGTAATTCAGATATTTTCTGTTTCTTTAACACATTATTTTTCCCTTGCTTTAGTTTTCTTATTCATAGATTCTCCCTCACCTTCTTCAGGTCTTTGCTAAAAGAAATTTCTTCTCTTTTAGCAAATTTTCATTTAAAGTTTAATCCTAATTTAAAATGTCAGTTCTTTCCAAACTGGTACTCATCCCACCTTCCAGGTTTTATTTTTCTCCAGGGCACATGCTGCTACTTAGAAAATTTTAAGTTGTCTTTTTCAACTGGATTGTAAATAGCATAAAAGTAGGAGGGCATTTTATCTGTTTTGTTCACTTCAGTATTCCCGTTATCATGTAGATGTTTATTGAAAATGAATGAACAAATAAAGCTATTGAGATCATTTTCCAGAAGGTTAAGAACTAGTCTTTTATCACTAGGTTGGAGATTGCAGTATTTCTCTCTGAAAAAAATGACTGCAAGAAAGATATACAGATACTAAATTTTGGGGAAAGAGTTCCCGTATGAAAAATTGTACCTTTACTTGATAACTGTACTATATTCAGTAGTTGACAGGCCTTGCACATAACAGACGTCCAGAAAAAGCCTATAAAGTAAAAAAAGAACAAAACACTCTGAGAAAGGGAAACTATAATACACAGAACTGAAGAAACTCCTAAATGTATTACTAATGTCAGAGACAAGACAATATGGCATCTGTGAACAAGAGCATGATGTTTAATAATCATAATGAAAGGAACCTTATTTCAGAGAATAAGAAATAACTTGGGGATGAGGACATGTATAGCAGATCTAAAGTCAATAGGAGGAAAAGTTTTAGAGGAGTTTCCTGGGAAGTAACTTCTATTCTAAAGTAAAATTTAGAAATATAGCGAATAAAATGATTCTTAGTATAAATACCTTAATTAGGTGATAGAAAAATGCTTTACATCTTAGATAAGAATATCTAATCTAAACTTATTTTTTGGCTATTATTTGACCATTGTATTGTTTTTTATTATTTACTTTTACTATCATACAACATCAGTCACCATTGTAAGGTAGTTGGTCCTATTGGGAATATCCCCCTTCCTCTTCCTGACCCCCCCACCCCAATTCTCCTCCTCTTCTCTCATTACTGTTCATTGGTCCATGTTTAGCCCTTTACTCTCTTTTTCTGGGAGCAATGTCCTTTTCCTGGGTGAGGATCTGTGTTCCTGGGGCACTGTGGACTATGCTGCTTAGGTTTAAATTTGTATCAGGCAGCCAGTCCAAGCTCATTTGGAGTCTTATCAATGCTTGCTTCTCCTTGCTGGATGTCTCCTCCATTCCGTTCTGTTTCCTTTTTGGTGTTTTCGTCTTCTTGTTATCTTTTTTTCTCTTGCCTTGTAGATCTGGTCTCTGGGTTAGAGAGCCTGGTCCTCTTCTTTGTCAGTTGAGAATTTCCTTGAGGGGACAGAAGTCAGTTGATGATGACCAGTCTGGTTGGTCTCCTTGCTCAAGATTTGCCACTTAACTTTCAGATGCTGCTGTATTTTTGTGGCCTTCCTATCCCTGTCAAGAGAGGGTGCACCTTTGACCACTGTATCTTTGTTCATCCTTTTTAATAAAAGGATGGTCATCCTTTCATATTTACATTCTTTTTTTATTATTATTTTCACACATTTCAGGAAGCTCAGTGCTTAGAGTGCTTCATATGCTCAATACAAACATTAATTCTTTGGGCAGCAATCTCACCCTTGTTTGTTCACAACAATGCCAACTGCATGCTGGATTATATTATAGACTTTGTTCATCTTTTTATTTTGGGACTTCTTGCCTTTTTAAAGTAGTTTATGGCTGCCATTAAAATACTCAGTTGAGGATATTTATATCAGAGCTAGGCATTTAGTATATTTGAGTTTATTTCTACTGCGTCATTTTCTGCTTCCTGTTTGCCCCATCTACTGTGTTTCATTTTTAATTTTTTTTAGTTTAATATATGATAATATAATTTATTCTTTGAATGGTTTTTCTGTTGTTGGGTTCCTGACTCAATTCCAAAGGGTATGAAAAAGCATTCCCAAACCAATACTTATTCTGACATGTCTACCCTTACAGGAAATCAGAACTTCATACATATATTTTTAGGTAGATATATTACCCTTGGGTTTACCTAAAAATGGAATTGCTGCATCATGATATCTCTGTTTAACCTTTTGAGGAAGTGACAAACTGTTTTGTATCCCCATTTTATATTCCCACCAGTAATGTATTTGGGTTTTAGTTGTCCATATTCTTACTTCTTAGTATTGGCAGATTTTTGTTTGGTCATCCTCAGGTTGTGAATGATTCTTCGCTTTGATTTTGATTTCAATTTCCCAAGTGACTAAAAATAGCTTTTGTGCCTGACCATTTGAATATATTCTTTGAAGAAATAGCCATTAAAATCCTTTGCTCAGTTTTAGAAAATTGAATTTCTTTATATTAAGTTTGAGAATTCTTTGCTAAACCCAAGTCCTTGATCAGACATGTGACTTGCTGCAATTATTTTCTTCCCTTATATGGGTTGCCTTTTCGTGATTTTCATGGTATCCTTTGAACAGCAAGCATTCTTAATTTTGATGTTCAGTTTATCTGTTTTTTTATATCCAGTAGTCTTTTATTATTTTCTCTTTACCTATCAAGTCATGAATTCATAGGGATTGGATTCTAGCAGCTCAGGCTCCACTGATTCTCACAAAGTACTTATCTAGGTGCAGCAGGCTGGCACCTCAGTTGAATCCCTTTCTTTTTGACTTCCTTTTGTTTGATGATTTTCACACATTTCAGGAAGCTCTCTCAGCTTTTAGAGTGCTTCATATGCTCAATACAAACATTAATTCTTTGAACAGCAATTTTGCCGTTTACGTGTTTGTTTACAACAATGCCAACTGCATGCTGGATTATATTGTAGACTCTTCTGGTTTTGCCATGGTAACATTTGTGGGATACTTCTTTTTTGAACAGGAATTTCTTGTAGATTTGCATGTATGTTGTCAAAGTAACAACTTCTTGTTTTCTAAAGGAATAGAGACCATATAATATGTGTCTCTCTGTCTCTTTGTGGTCATCATTTTGACATTTATGGAAAGATGGCAGTTCTGGCTAAAAGGCTAATTTATCTACTTTTCCCCTGTACTTTTTGCTCTCATCTGTAAGGGTGCAGGAAAAAATTTCCCTTTTCCATATGGGTTCTTCTAATTTTGAATGTCTTAACAAATTAACATCAGATTAATAGGAGAAAAGGCCAAAATTTAATAGCATATTTTTAGAGAAATTAATGATTATAAATTCTAAAGAATAATGAAGCAAACCAGGGATAGTTAACCTGTGTTTAACCTATGTACTAGATAGAAGGAGAGCAGTACCTACTTTCTTAGCTTACAGTTGAGGAAATTGAGGCAGAAATTAACTTGCTAATAATCACAAAACTTGTAATACTGGAAATGAAGTTTAAACAGATAAATTGTACCTAGTCCTAGTGTTAAAAACTATGTAGATTTAATGAAAAGTTTAAAATTTTGATGAAAGTCAGTGCCTAAGTCTTGTCTTTCCATTTGCTGTTCTAATAAATTGTTTCATAACCTGAGATCACAAAGATTCACCACTATGTTTCCCTCTCAGGGTTTTACAGTCTTAGCTCTTATATTTAAATATATGATCCACTTTGATTTAATTATATATATATATATATATATATATATGGTATAGGACGAGGGTTCAGATTCATACTTTCCATATGAATATTCAGTTGTCCCAACACCAGTTGTTGGAAAGACTGTTCTTTCTCCAGTGAATTATCTTAGTTCCACTGTTGAAAATCTTTTGATTATAAATACTAGAGTTTATTTCTTTACTCTCATTCTGTTTGATCAATCTGTCTACTCTCATGCTTGTACCATAGTTTTGATTAGTGTAGCTTTGATGTGTCCTTTTCCTTTTACTGGAGACTTTATCAGCATTTGGAAAGGAGGATTCTATTTATTAGTCTCAAAACCTAGTAGTAGTAGTAGCAACAGCAGCAGCAACAATAGTAGTAGTAGTAGTAGTAGTAGTAGTAGTAGTGGTGGTGGTGGTGGCAGCAGCAGCTCATTTTGTATTGTCAGTAGATATTAATCATCACCACATCAGCTTCTAATGTACATTGGTGAGCAAATGGAGACTTCTTGCTCCAGTGGATCTCACATTAGTAGTAAAATTAGGTGGAGTGACTAAAGGATAAAAACATACAGAAACAAACTAATTTTAGAAAATGACTAGTTCTACGTTAAAGAAAAGTTTAGTTTGAGAGTAATAGATGAGAAGTTTACTTTAATTCTCATAACCTTGTAAATTGGTACTATAACCCTGTCTGAACCTGAAGAAACCCAGGATTATAGAAGATCATAAAGTTAATAAAGAAGAAGTTAATAAAGAAGTTAATAGAGAAGTTAATAAAGGTAGAACTGTGTTAGGAAAACATCTTTAGTCAGTAACAAGTGAAAATGAATATAGGTTTAAGAAGTATTAAGGATACAGTATCTCCTTTCTGTCTCAGTTTTTCTTTTTGCTGCAAATAATGTTGTTAAGGTCAAGGTATAGAACAAGATTTCTTCTTAATTTGGGATTCATAGATGGATTTATTGAAGCCAGTGGAAGTGTATGTAAAGTGCATGTGTATGCATTTTTATTCTAGAGTGAGTGGGATTCATAGCTCCTAATAGTTTTTTGTTTGTTTGTTTGTTTGTTTGTTTGTTTGTTTGTTTGTTTTGAGACTAGGTCTCACTGTTTTTGCGTGTGGGACCACAGGCTCACGTTGCCCGGGGTACCCCATATTCAAGCAGTCCCCAGCCTCATCTTCCCAGGTAGCTGGGATTACAGGCACACGCCACCACATCCAGCTACATTTTTTTGGAACTAGGTCTGGCTACATGCCCCTGGCGGCACTCGAACCACGATCCCGGGTTCCAGCCGCGGCTTCCTAGGCTGCGGTTTACAAGCATGTGCCACCATGCCTAGCCGATGATTGACTTCATAACCAAATGGATATACTCATATCTTGGTGTAAATTGGATAATCCCTGGAACTATTTTTTTAATAACAGAAATTGGAAGTGGAGGATGCTCTCCAAGGAACATTTTCTGTTTTTTGGAAGTATTTTGTTAACTTGTTGGTACATCGCCAACTTGGACAGGTCAGCTGTATTTAAATTCCTTTATTTAAATTTAAATAAAGGAAAATGCGCCCTTGCTGCTTTGCAGAAATATATATATAACAAAAGAGAGGAAAAAGAGCCAAGACTGAAGAGTGATGGGTGGATTTGAATCCTATACTACCAATTAGTAGTTGTATAACCTTGAACAAGTTACTTTATGTACCAAATCTGTTTTGTTGGAATGGAGGAATACATATATGTATAAATGTATAAATATATGGAATACATATATATGTATAAATGTATATATATATCAGTTTTTACTGTAATTCTTTATTGACTATGTATATATTTCTTACATTGTTGTGTAGCCAAGATTTCTTCTACCACCATGTCACTCGTGAACCATCATCCTATTTGCTTCTGCTCTTCCCTTCCCTGAGTTCCTCTCCTCTCCCTCTCTTTTTGTATACTTCAGTTCACTTATCAGTTTGTTAATTTTAACTTGTTTTGTTTAAAACTCAAAGCTTTTATGAAAATCAAATAAAATATACCTCACTGGTTATGCACAATAAATGTTAAATATTATTACTGTAATGATAATCAAGGTTCCAGACATCAAAAATTCATGTATGGGTCTTTAGAAACCATTATGACATAGTTGGCATGCCATGCGATGATTTGTGGTTGTTACACTCTAATCAGTATATTCATAGGTGGATTTGTGAATAACTAAGAGTTCTATTTTTAATTTTCCGGTAGAGATTCCAGTGCAACCAAGAAACCAAAAACTAGCTCTAGGTTGAAGTTATGGTTAATTTCCACAGAGATAATTTTTCTTTTTTTTTATTATATATACATATTTTTTTCTTACATTGTTGTAGACACCATAGTTCTCCCACTATCATATCACCCATGAATTGTCACCATAGTACCTTGTACTCTTTCTCCCATGTTTTGACCCCTCTCCCTCCCCTACCACTGTATATACTTTAGATCTATAATTTGCATGCAAGTTTTGTCCTTTTTGAGGCACCCTTTGTTCAGTTTCCCCCACATTTATCCTTTATGTGAAACCATCTGAATTTTTTGTTTTTCCTCTTCACTAAGCTTAATCCCTTCTAGCTCCATCCATGTTGCTGTGAATGGCATGAATTTATTTTTGATTGCTGAATAGTATTGCATTGTATGTATAGGCCATATCTTCTTGATTCATTCATCTGTTTTGGGGCATTTAAGTTGTTTATTTATCTTGGGTATTGTAAATGGTGCTGCAGTAAACATAGGAATGCAAATTTCCTTTTGAATAATGTTTTTGTATTCTTTGGGTAGATTTCCTAGGAGTGGAATCACTGGGTCTTATGGAAGATCCATTTTTAGTAATTTGAGGAACCTTCACACCAGCTTTCTGTAGTGGTTGAAACAGTTTGGTGCATTCATTCCTGCCAGCAGTGTAAGAAATTCCTTATCCTCTATATCCTCACCAGTGTTTGTTGTTACCCAATGTTTGTTGTTGCTAGTTTTTTTAATATGCAGAATCCTACTTTTAAGTGTTAGGGATTTGCTGGGAAGTATAAAAAAATGGGTAGGAACTGTAAAGAATCCAAAGTCCTTTGTCATCCTAGTTCATAGACTTTACCTTTATTCCTAGAACCTCTCTCTCATCTAGGGGAACTGCAAAAGTTCTCAGTGCCTAAGCCATACCTCAAACTATTTAAATCAATTTCTAAAGGGTGAAACACAAAAGCATCAGTATTTTTAAAAGCTTCCCAGATGATTTTTATTGTTACATGAATTGAGAACTATTAACCTGTCTCTTTGCCTAGCAGATAGTAGAGAAGTAATTCAATGAATTCTTCACTCTTGAAAAGAATGCACATCTGACTGCCTTTGTAATTCTTTCTAGCATTTTATGATCAACCAGGAATACCTTTGCATTAAGTCCTTAAAATGCCTTTATTTATACTTTGTACGTATTCTCCAATAGCATGACATATACAGGGAGATGGGTGGCAGGAAGTGATCTTTTTTGTTTTTTTGTAACTCTTCCCCCCCCCTTTTATTCTTTAATTTTTTTACATCATCAGCAAATGATTATTGAAATGCCTTCCCCTCCCCCTGAAGCCCCTTCTGTTCACTAAGACTACTCTCTCGATGTTTATCTATGTTAAGACCTTTGGTCTCCCTCTCCCTCTCCTCTTCCCCATCCCTCTCCCCCTCCTCTCTTTCTATGGCAATGTCCTTTTGCTGGGACACAGTGAATGTGCTTGTAGGTGTTCAATCTTAACTTTGCGTTGGGCAGCCAGTCCGTGCTCATTTGAGGTCACTCATTTTCCATTCACTGTGCTGTTTTGTTTTCTCTTGGACTTACAGCTCTGTCCTCTGACTTAGGGGGCCTTATCCCCAGCAGTTGTCAGTAAAGAAGTTACTCATTGTGGAGAGGCATCCGTTGATAGCCTTTGCAGGTTATTTTCTCTCCCTTAGTTTGCCACTTTGCTGTGAGGCCGAACGATGCCCCTGCTCAGTGGCCTTCCTTTCCTATGGAACGGGGTGGGATGCCTTGCTCTCTTACATGGTGTATCAGAACTGGAATTATGTCCCATCCATTCCTGGTGAGGCCATAGGTGTGATTCTGTGATAGGTTGTCACCATGATCGTTTCTCTATTATGCAATAGATTTATTTCTCTTGCATCCTATTCAGATGAGTGGGCAGGATCTTTAACTGGTCCCTCACCCATTCTGTGTCAGTGTTTATTCTTTGTTTCTTCTTATTCTTCCTGAGGACTAAGTGGAGTGGAGTGAGAGTAAAATGGGAGGGGCTTCTAGTCCATCCCCTCATCCTGCCCCACCCTCACCAGAACTCTGCCAGGGTCCAAGTGTGCAGGGTTGCCTGTGCACTGGCCAACTTGGCCACACCTAGCAGACCCCCAACCTCCAAAGGTGGGTCATGCTGGCATGCACAGTGTGTTGTGGTGGGCCACCCTGGCCAACTGCAGGGTACTGGGGCCCAAAGACCCCATGCACTGAGCACTTACCCAACTTGGCCACCCCCGAGGTGGGTCCATAGCGCCCCCCCCCCTTCAAGGTGGTAAAGTTTTGCTGCTGGTAACACTCTGAATTTCCTTCACTGCTTGGAAGAAAATTAGAAGTGGGTGTAAGGGCAGACTCAGGGTTTTTCTCGTGTCAAATTTGAAGTTGAAAACATAGATTATACATAGACAATTTAGTGATTATTTTTATTTTATTTTAAAATAATTTAATATTTTACATATAAAGTGTTTTAGATAATGCATGATCAAAAACATGAGATAGAAGGGATATATATTCATAATTGTCCCTCTCATTTCTCAGCCATAGTTCTCATCCCAGGATGTCATCAATGTTTTATTAGCATCTTTCTAGAGATATTCTAAATGTATATAAGCAATTACATATTTTGTTTTTACCCATATGATAGAATGTACATCCAGTTTACTTTTTAATGTCTTATCCATATATAAAGAATTTTGCCAGTATATAATTTCTTCCTTCCTTTTACAACTAAATTGTGTCTCTACCACAATTTAATCAGTTACATGCTAATGGATATTTAGTTTTTCCAGTTTTCACTATTACAAACTACTACATTGAATGAATCTTTCACTTCTGGTGAAAATGTGTATATCTATCTTAAGATAAATTCCTAGAATTTCAAGATACTAATATTATCTATTTGCCTGTTATGAAGGTTTATAATGCTTGGTTGGTAAATGACCTTGAAGTGTGGAACAATGTGAGGGACTATATATAAAAGCACAAAAATGATTATAGTGGGAATGCTAATGTGTGTTGAGAGGATAGGAATGAGCTTATAGCCAAGAACAAAGAGAGAGAACTAGCAAGTGGAATGTATTTGTGATTAAAATATAATAAAATCCCCAAATTTTTACTCTTTAAAATTGTTTTTGAACTTTTAAAGACATATTTTCATGAATACTTTATGTATGAAAACTTTTCATATCATTAAGAGAAAATCCCCTTGCTATTTTTGTTTTAGACTTACATTTAGTATTTATTGGTCAAGACTTTTATCTTTTTATGCATAACTCTTTTTTACTTGAAATGTTTTTCTTTTTCTTTTATTCCTTAGCCCTGGAAGAAAACGGGACTTCTCTCCTGTTCCTTGGAGTCAGTACTTTGAGTCCATGGAAGATGTAGAAGTAGAGAATGAAACTGGCAAGGATATATCCTTTGCAAAATGGCTTGTTTTTTCGTAAGCTTATGACATCTAAGTTAGAAGTTGTTTAATTTCTAAAATGTTCTTTAAACCTGCAATTTATTTCAGTTTTTTTCCCCATCTATTCCTTGTACAACATGGCATATTGTCTGCGTAATTCTGCCACATGTCTTACTTGGCTATAATTGTCCAATACATGGGGAAGAGATTAAGAATTACAGCTTTGAAACTGATATATTTCACTCTCTTTTTAATTTATTTTCCTAAATCATTGTTTTTATATAACATTTGATTTCTTCCCTCAGGTGTAGTCCTAGTAATTCTCCCTGTGAGTCATTGACTTTGAGCTCTTCCCTCCCCTCTTTTGACCCCTGTCCTTCTCCCTTTCCTGTGATGTGCCTCAAATCTATGGTCAGCTTGCAAGTTTTGTCTTTTTCTTGACCCTTTGTTCTGTTTTCCTATGTTCCACCTATATGTGAAATCATTCAATATTTACTTTTTTTCTTCAGACTTATGAAACTGATATACCTCTTCAGAACCCCAGGGGAAGGTTTCATAAGTTAAGTGAGTTGAACCAGCTTAACTTAGAAAGAAACCAGTTACAAACCTCATTGGGGCAAGGGGAATAAAATTTTTTTTTTTTTTTTTTTTTCTCTGCCAACCTGTCCTCGACTGTTTATTTGCCCCGGGATGTCGCAGCTCAGGCGGGCGCCCCCACCTCTCACCAGCTCAGCACCCTGGGGATGAGGTGGGCCTGGGCGCACCAGGGAGGTCCTGCCAGGCAGCCAGCACTTGTAAAAGCCCCAGGGCCCCCAGACCGAAGCCACACTCGCTGGCAGGGTTGGGCGGCGGCCAGAATCACAACTGTCCCAGCAGCCGGGCACACCAAGGG
>PVHY01029865.1:0-13904 GCA_004024945.1 Uropsilus gracilis
AGTAAAGACAGTCTCTTTTTTACCCACTTTCAGGATGATGCCCCTGAAAGGATGATCTTCTGACTTGGATGTTGCCAGAAACCCTGCAGGCCACGCCTCTCCCATCCCACCTGATGAAACGCTGACTCTGGGACCAGAGGGTAAAAGTCCCTGACAGCGGCCCATTCCTTTGTCTCTAATAAAGAACCTGTGTCCATGAAAAAAAAAAAAAAAAAAAAAAAAAAAAAAAAAAAAAAAAAAAAAAAAAAAAAAAAAAAAAAAAAAAAAAAAAAAAAAAAAAAAAAAAAAAAAAAAAAATGTGTAAACATAAAACCCTGCATGTTTCATTCCAGAGTGAAGAAAGTCCTGGAAAGCAGTGACCAGGAGATCAAAACCCATTGCCTTGTGAACCTGCAGAAGATTTGAGGTGTTTGTTTCAGAAAAAGGCAAAAGCTTAATGTTTTCTCTTTCAGCTTCTATTCCAGGGTATCCCAGGATTTATTTCCTAATGAAAACGGGAAACCCTGAGATGAGGAACAAAGTCATGAGCCTCCCTTGATAATCGCCCTAAACGTTGTTCCTTCTTCCAATATCTGCCTGTCATCCAAAGCAACCTGTCATCATAAAACTAAATTCTTTAGCAGAAGAGCTGAGATTAAGGATGTGTGTCAGGGGTGTGGGGGGCTGTGTCCTGAGAGCTTAAAGTCATATGGAGGAAGGTATATTAAATACGACTAAGTGAGAAAAAAAATTCCCTAAATATCAAGGTTTGGCGAGAACCCAGGTTGAATAGAGACACGTGGGGAGGGAGGTATTTCAGAGAGGGTGCGGGAGCCCCAGTCCCACAAACATCCCTTGCACTGTGCTTCTCTTCCAATTGGCTATTTCTGAGCTGTGTTTCTTATGATAAACTGGTAAATGTTAGAACAACATTTTCTGAGTTCTGCGAGCCATTCCAGCAAATTACTAAACTGGAAGGAGGAGGTCATTGGTACTCCCAATTTATAACCAGTAAATTAGAAGTACAGGTGGGCTGGGACTTGCAAGGCATATGAAGTGGGGGAAATGCGTGGGGCTGAGCCCTTTAACTCCATGTCAGACACTCAGTTGGTGTCAGAAAATTGAGAATCACAAAGTTCTTAGACTGGACACTCATAGCATAACTCATAAGGGGGAAAACTGATAAGCTCAAACTTGCCCCAAATTTTCAAACATTTTCTCCAAAAAAGACCAGAAGATGAAAAGGAAAAAGAGGCTAAAAAGACAAGCTAATCCCAGAATGGTATCCCATACTCTCAAAACTCAACAATCCAAACAAATCAATTAGAAAACAGACAAAATATACTAATGGGCACTTCATGGAAGGGAATATACAGATGGCAAAAAAAAAAAGAAAGAAAATGTGCTCAACATTATTAACCATCAGAGAAATGCAAATGAAAACTACAATGATTTCATTTCATATAAGAATGACAATTTTTTTTAAATGGTGAACACAAATTATTAATGAGGATGCAAACTGAATCTCTTACAGACGGGTGGGAAACAGTATAGCAATTCTGGGAAATAGTTTGCTAGTTCCTCAGAAAATTAAGCATGCTATTACCAACTATTGCACTCAAGCAGTTATCCCAGACATAAGAAAACTTTTACTCACATAAAACTTGTACATGAACAGAGGGATACCTGTGCTCGGATGTTTACTGCAGCACTATTCATAATTGCAAGGACATGAAAACAACCCAAATGCCCCAAGACAGATGAATGGATGAAAAAGATGTGGTATATATACACAATGGAATATTACTCATCAATTAGAAATGACAAATTTGGCGATTTTATATGGGTGTACTTAGAAGAAATCAAATTAGCAGAAACAAGTCAGAAGGAAAAAAAAAGACAGAAACCAAAGGTCTCTTGTCTAATATATGGGATATAAGAAAAATAAGCAAAAGACCAGGAGGATAAATCAAAACATGCTAAGAGCAAAATTAAAGTACATAACTGGGGGGCTAAGTGGGGAGGTGGGAGGGAAAGACAGGGACAGAAGAAGGTGATTCCTGGGGAAAACAAAGATGTGAGATATATATATATATATATATATATATATATATATTTAAAAAAAACTTGTACATGAATGGTCATAGCAGATTTCACATGTAATAGCCAAAAATTGATATCAGCCCAGATGCTTTTCACGTTACTGATTAAATACACAGTAGCACATCCATCCCGGTGGAACACTACTCAACAATAAAAATGAACACAGTGTTGCTACTTGCAACAACTTGGATGCTTTTCAAGAACATTATGCTCAGCAAAAAAAGTTAACTCCCAAATTTATATACCAAATGATTCTAGTTAGATAACATTTGTGTTATATAAAAATTTAAAAGTGAAAGAAAAATAGAAGTGGAGGGCAGATTAAGTGGTTTCAGAGGATCATGGGGGCAGAAAGGAAATGGGTATAGTTATGAAAGGACAAAATCAGGGATCCTTGTGATATTGGAACTGTTCAGTATTTTGACGGTGGTGGTAGATACCCCAACCTATGTAGTTGATAAAGTTATATGAAATTTAACATATATATATATACACACACACAGATGAGTACAAGCAAAACTGAGGAGATGTGAATAAGATGGATGAATTGCATCAAGGTAAAATTTCTGGTTTGCATATTATACTTTAATTTTGTAAAATTTAACCTTGGAGGAAACCAACCAAAGGGATCACTGTATTTTTTTTTACAATAGCCTGTGAATCTATAATTATCCCAATAAGCATTTCAAATTACAAAATAAAAAAGATGTTCAATGGCACTAGCTATTAAGGTAATGCAAATTTAGGCAATGATGAGATAGCAACAACACACTTATTAAAATAGCTAAAATTAAAACAAAAACCAGGAACAGTACCAAATGCTGGAGAGAATGCAGAGAAACTGGAGCTCTCATACATTGCCAGTGGGAATGTAAAGCAGTACAGTTACTCTGGAAAATAGTTTAGCAATTTCATTAAAAACTATACAAATACCATATGACCCAGGAATTGCACTTCCGAGCATTCTGTCCAGAAAATGAGACTTTATAGATACCAAAAAACTTGTAAAAGATTATTCATAGCAGCTTTATTTGTAATAGCCCCAAACTGAAAACAACCTAAATGTCCCTCAACAGTTGAATAGTTGAACAGCTGTACACCTATAATATAGAATACTACTCAGCAATAAAAAGAAATGAGCTATTGCCATGCATATCAATTTAGAAGGTTTCCAAGCACATTAAACTAAATCAAAAGTTTGGATGGTAATGAAAATCAATCTGTAAAGGTCACATACCATATGTTTCCATTTATATTACATTAATTCTCAAAATGACCAAATTATAGAGGTGGTAAACATGACTGGTTGCCAGAAATTAGGAATGATGGTGAGGATAAAATTATAAAATGGGTAATAATTCTGTATTTTTACTGTGATAGTTATTACACAGATCTACAGATATAAAAAATGACAAAAGAATTATGCACACAGTGTACCAATTCAAAATTTTTATGTGTTATGATTTTTTTTTGAGACTAAGTCTTGCTATTTTTGCCCGTGCAACCGTAGGCTCACGTTGCCAGGGGTACGACAGATTCAAGCAATCCCCAGCCTCAACTTCCCAGGTAGCTGGGATTACAGGCAAGCACCACCACGCCCAGCTATTTTTTTGAAGCTAGGTCTCGTTATGTTGCTCCAGGTGGGACTCGAACCGCGATCCCCAGTCCCAGCCGCGCTCCATAGGCTGACGCTTACAGGCACGCGTCACCGTGCCCGGCTTGTGCTATTTTATAAGATGAAGCCATTGGTGGAAACATGGACTCTCTCTGTACTATATTTGCAACTTCCTCTCATTTATATTTGCAACTTACTATGAATCTAGAGTTATTTCAAAATGAAAAGATTTTAAAAATCATAATTATGCTGGGAGATTTTATTATACCTTTTCTATGATGTAACTGGTTAAGTGGAAAAAACAGGATTTGAAATATATGATCAATAAGCTAGATTTAAGATACATAATTTTATTAAGTCCAAAGAATATACTCTTCTCTTAGTCCCATAGCACCGTTGAAATTTTTTCTTAATTGTGCAACTTGAATTCAAAGGAAAAAAAAATCTTTTTTTTAAATTAAAGTTTTGGCAGGCTATATGAACTATAATCCTGTAAAATCAGAAATAAAGATTCAAAACTGCAAAGAGACCAGATCTTAAATGTTTTCACCATATACAAAAAAGATGCTAATTTATGTGATGTGATAGATTTGTTAACTAACACTGTGGCAACCATCATATTGCAATATATAAATGTATCAAATCAACACTTTATATATCTTAAATTATACAATCTTATTGCCAAATTTATCTCAATTTAAGAAGGAAATACAGAATTAGAAAGATAGCCAAGCTACCAAAACCATTTAAAGGTAGGGGAATGGGGACATCTTGGCCAAAGGGTTACAAATTTGCAGATGTAAGATAAATAAATCCCAGTGATCTATTGTACAACATGGTGATTATATTTAGTAATATTGTGTTATATTGGTATATATGTTACAAAGTCAGTGACTCTTAAATGTTCTTACCACAAAAATGAAATGGTAATTATGTGACATAATGGAGGTGTTCACTAGTGCTAGTTTGTAATCTTTTTTCTTTTCTTCTCTTTTTTTTTGTGTTCACAGTTGTCTCCAAAAGGCAATCATTTTTCAATACAGAAGTGTATCAAATCAACACTGTTAAGCAATACACATGGATGTGAGGTCAACATGTTATACACCTTAAAGTGACACAATTGATAGTGAATTATATCTCAGAACTAAGAGTTAAACCTAAAAAATTAGAAAGAGAAAAAAAATCAAGACACTTTTTTCATTCCATATATCATCATATTTATGGAAGTGATCAAAAACATAAAACATTATATGAAGCTATATGAAAATATAAAATCTTCAGTCAACTACCAAAATTAAAATCCCTCAAAATAGAAATCTGTAAAGTCTTAGTAAATCAGAGAAAAGAAAATAATTTAAATTTACCATTTTAAAAAGGCAGTGGTTCTAAATGTACATATTCTTGCACTTTAAGGAAAATAATTTCTATGCCATTTTAACATACAGAAAGATAGAACTCTCCTGAATTCCTTTTAAAAACTGACTTTAATACCAGTGCGTATTAAATATAGTACAAAACAAGAAAACTATAAGCAGTTTTCTCATACTGACAAAAATGTGAAAAAACAAAAACAAAAAGAACTATTACCAATCCAAATCCAAGTATTTTTCATAAGAAAATTTCCCCTTGAGAAATGCAAATCAAAACCAAATGAGATGCCACCTTACACCAGTAAGAAAGGCCCACATCCAAAAAACAGACAACAAGTGCTGGCATGGATATGGAGAGAAAGGAATATTTTTACACTGCTGGTGGGAATGTAAAGCCATTATGGAAAGCAGTGTGGAGAACCCTCAAACTAATGAAAATGGAACTACCATTTGACCCAGCAATCGCTCTTCTGGGAATCTACCCAAAGGAGACCTCAGTGTGGGTACAAAGGGACACCTGTACTTCAGATGTTTATTGCAGCACTATTTATAATTGAAAGGAATTGGAAACATCCCAAATGTCCCAAGACAGATGACTGGATGAAAAAGATGTGGTATATATACACAATGGAACATTACACATGAATTAAAAATGACAAATTTGATGATTTTTTGGTAACATGGATGTACCTAGAAGAAATCATATTGGCAGAAACAAGTCAGAAGGAAAAAGACAGAAACCAAATGGTTTCACTAATATATGAACAACCAAATGAAAGTACACAACTGGGGGAGGGGGCCAGCTGGAGTGGCCAGGGAGGGGAGGTGGTGGGTGACTCTCAAGGATCACAATAATGTGAAATATATATAAATTATTTAAATAAATTTTTAAAATAAAAAAAAGAAAATTTCCCCTGACCAAATAGAATTTTCCAACAAGGCAAAGATGGTTCCATACTACACAGCAATATAATTCATTATAATAAACAATCAAAGATAGTAACATCATAAGGCTATTAACATTAAAAAGCATCTGACACAGTTCAGGAGCCTTTCCAAATAAAAATAAAAATTAAAAATAGGAACATAACATTTAAATATTACAAAGTATTACAAAATATTTAAATATTATTAAAATTTTATTTATTTAATAAATTTATTATTTAAATATATTTTAAAATATTTAAATATTGCAAAATATTAGAAAATATTTAAATATTACAAAGACTACCAAAAAATCCTGAGAAGACATTATGCTAAAAAAGATCAAATCAGAATAGTTAACATCATGGCAGAATATTTAAAAGATGGCAGTAGTCCCCAAATGTTGTACAGGTCCAACATGAACCCTATCAAAATCCCCAACTGGCATCTTTGCAGAGGGTGACATGCTGATCCTAAAATCCATATGAAAATGTAAGGGACATTGAATAACCAAAACATTAAATAAGAACGTAATGGTGGGGGGGGGGCTGGGCAGCCTCTGCCAGAGGTTCTGAGCCAGGAGAGGGTTTTAGCAGCCTCCGCCTTTCAGGCGAACCCTGAGCCTGGTTGCCCTGGAGGTGGGAGTTGAGGTCCTTTTGGACAGCTCAGGCCCTTGGAGAGGACCTCCAGTATAGCACTGCCTCAGCTTAGGCTGCTGGCCGGGGTGGGGGGTAGGGTAGAGGGAGTTGTATGTCACCAGGGTCTCAGGCTGGGGGAGCTGGCCTCTGCTTCCATATGAGCCGGAGGTGGGGACTGGGCACCTCTGATGGGGCACGGGCTTGAGGGGTGGGGGTCCCTGTCTGGTTTACTCCAACATCAATCAGACCTGCACTAGGAATGAAAAAAAAAAAAACAAAAACAAAAAACAGTTCTCCAGCTACAGGCATAAAGGAGAGGAAAGGAAGTAATAATGGCCCTGTATACACTCACCACCTGCGTAGGACCCAAGCAGAGCATGATCGGAACCACTGAGACAAGACCATGAGACTAGTGGTTGAGGTGACCTGTCACAGATTTCCACCACATCATCTCTGGATTGGGTAACCAAATCCTTGGTCCAGAGTTTTTTGCAATAGGATTGAGGCTCCCTCCTTTACCAATCAATGGGGGAAGAAAGCCACAGAGATGTGACTGGTCTAATGGCAGAATTGCAAACACAAGAGAAGAGAGGAACCGGACCAACCACCTGGGGAAGTCTGTCCCAGCAGGGAACTTCACAGCTAGTGGCTGGGAGTTGGGCTCCCAACCCAAGATATCAGAATTATACAGCACAGAAGCAGCATCAAGTGACAGACACCAGAAAGGATCCTGGAGAACCACACCAAGCTCTTGCCCTAAGAGAGGTTCCTGACATGCTCAGCTTGACTATCTGCCTCAGTTACTCCTGGAGAGCCAAGCAGTCCGGTCTGTTGTGATCCAGGAGTACAAGTTCTCACCAGGAAAAGGACATTGCTTCAGAAAAAGAAAAGGCTAGTGGGCCAAACATTGGCCAATGACTTGCAGTGCGAGGAGTTGGAATGACTGGAGGGGGGAAGGGGGAAAGTGGAGTAAATGGGCAACAAGGGTACAATATGGAGAAGAGTGCCATACCTAAGGGGAACAATAACCATACTAATAAGACCAGTGGTGTATGAAAATTAGGAAAAAAACAAAGAAAACAAAAAAAAAGAAGATATACATTTCCCACTTAAACTTTCTACAAAGCTACCAAAATCAACAGCATGATACTGGCATATGAGTGGGTGTATAGATGAATGAAATAGAATTGAGCACTCAGATATAAATCCTTGTATTGATTAATTGATTTTAGATACGAGTTGCAGTACAGTTCAATGGGTAAAGAAAAGTCTATGATATCAAAACCACACACAATGAAAGAATAAATTGGATTTCATCAAAATTAAAAAATGCTTTTGCTAAAGGTCATCACTAAGAAAGTGAAAATATACCCCACAAAATGGGAGAAAATATATGCAAATCATATATCCGACAAGGGACTTGCATCCAGAACAAATAAAAAACTTTTACAACTCAATAATACAAAAGTAAATAGCCCATTTTAAAAATAAACAAAAAAAATTGAAAAGATATTTATCCAAAAAAGACAAATGGCCAATGAATATACTCTTAGTCCCTTTGGGCTGCTATACTAACAAGCATTTATTTCTCACAATTTTGGAGCCTGGGAAGTCCAAGATCAAGGAGCCAGCAGATTTTATTTCGTGTCTGGAGAAAATTCACTTCTTGGTTCTTAGGTAGTCATCTTCTTACTGTGTTCTCTCATGGCAAAGGGGGAAGGGAGTTCTCTGAGGTGCTTTTTATTAGGGCACTAATTCTATTCATAAGTGCTTTAGCCTCATGGCCTAATCTTCCTCAAAAGGCCTTACCCCTTAGTACCATCATATTGGGCATTGGGACTTCAAAATATTAATGGAATAAATATTGAATTACTTGTGTAAATGAAAAGGTTCTCAACACTAGTAGTCAGTAGGGAAATAGAATTTAAAACCTTGATGAGATATCATGTCATACTCACTAATATGGAAAGATACAAAAAGACAGACAATAACAAGTTTTAGTGAGAATGCAACTAATTATAACATTCACATAGTGTTGGAAGGATATAAAATGGTATAGTTGTTTGGCAAACAGCTTGATAGTTCTTCAAACTGTCACTGTAAACATATTACAGGTCAAAAATCACAGTGAGATATTTCATATCCATGAGAATGGCACATATTTAATAGATCTCCATCAACAAATGCCAGAGAGGATATAGACAAAGAAGAACTATATTATACTGTCAGTAAGAATGTAGTGTGGAGTAACTATTTTAGAAAGTTATCTTGATTTACTTTTAAAAGCTAAAACCAGAAATAGCATATGACCCAGCAATCTCACTCTTGGACGTTCATCTATCCAAAGAATATAGAATCATCAGTTCAAAAAGTATACGCTCTACAGTATTTATTGCAGCATTAATTACAACAGCTAGAACATGGAAAAAAGCCGAGTGCCCACTGATAAGAGGACTGGATCAAGAAAATGTGGTATATCTACAAAATGTCAAACTATATTCAACTATAAGGAAAGACAAAAGGCATTTCTAGCAAAATGGAAGAAGTTTGAGGGAATTTTGAGTCATAATGCAAGTCAGAATGACAAAGACAAGTATTGGACATTTACACAGCACATGATTTGACAAAGCAAAATACTTATAAAAACTAGTGGACATTAATAAGTGAAATGAGGTTTCTGAGATTAGGAAGAAGGGGACAGAGAAAAGGTCAAAGGAATGTGAGGAATGGTGGTGGGAAAAAAATGTTAAGTATAAAGTACCATATGATCTAGAAATTCCAAGAAAATTTTCCCAAGAAAAATGAAAACACATACTCACCATAGCAGCCAAAAAAGTGCATACAACCCAAATATCCATCAAGTAATGAAAGTGAAATGTGGCATATCCATACAATGAGGTATTATTTTAAACAATAAAAAAAGAATAAAGTACAGTTTTGCATTTTTTAACATTTGGTCAACGATAAACCACACAAGCTTGCCCCAATAGGCTATACCATATGGCTTAGGAGTGTAGTAGGCTATGTAAGTTTGTGTAATGACACTATGATATTCACACAATCACAAACTCACCTAACAATGTACAGTTCCGTGCTTATCTCTGCCATTAAGTGACATATGACTGTACGGATACTTGGCATAACATGAATGAACTTGAAGACATTTTTCTAAGTGAAAAAGGATAGTGACAGAAAACCGCATATTTTATTGTATGATCCATTTACATGGAAAGTCTAGAACAGGCAAATCTAGAGAAATGAATGGCTGCTTTTGACTTAGGGCAAGAAGTGAGCATGAGGAATGAGTACAATGGGTACAATGTTTACTTTTGGGGTGATAAAATGTTATAAAGTTAGATTATGGCCATGATACAATTAGATTATGGTAATATTCACAACTCTGTGAATATTCTAAAAATCACCCAACTGTAAGATTTAAGTTGGCCAAGTTTATGGTGGGTTATGCAGATCAATAAAGCTGTTAGAGGGAAAAAAGATTATGTGGCTTGTAAGTAACAAAGCAGGGTTTCAAATCCAGTCACTGGGAAGTGGAAGATACTCAGTATCTGTTGAAAGAATGAATGATAGATGAATAAACACCTTTCACTTTCAAATTTAAAACTGTCTGCCTTTTCATTAAAATTAGCAATAAAATAAGGATACCATGTATCAAGTATCACTCAACATTGTTTCTAAATCTCTAGCTAATGCAGTAGAAGATGTGATAATCAGAAAAATTATTTAAAGAGACATCATTTTTAACTGGATACGATATATTACATCTAAGAAAATTAAGATACTATAAGATGAGAATTTCTATCAGCATTTGATAATTGCACTGGATAAGAAACAAAACTACAAAAATTGGTAAGTTTTTCCATTGAAATAGAAGAAATATGCTATCCACCATGGTAACAAAAACAAATGTAAAATGAGAATGAACTTTTTTTTAAAAAAAAAGTGCTGGATCAGTAAGAGGAAAACTATAAAATATTAGAACTTTAACAGTTTTTGGAACTAAATAAAATGATTTAAACATTTATATGGAAGGATAAATGCTAAAGAATACTAAAGAAAACAAAAAATAGAACAGAGAAGAGACTAGCACTATTCAGTATCAAAATTATTTCTAAGTCAGTACATTTTTGAAAGAAAGTATATACAAATACCACAAAAAATAAAAAGATTTTAGAACAATATAAATTTGGAAATTTATGTGACAAAAGTGACATATAATTGAGTTAGAAAAGGGTATTCATCCAATGATTGGTAGAGGCGAACTTCCTATCCAAATGGAAAATACAAACTTTGATCCCATCTCATACCATACACCAGAAAATCTTCCAGTGGCACTGAAATTTAATTCAAAAAATATAAACAATAAAATTGTCATATTTAAGGCATATATTTGTTTAAGCATAAAGCGAGAAGAATTCATTAGGCAAGACAAGATACTCAAAATCTGTGAAGGAAAAAGATATCAAATGATTACTTTATTCTAATTATATATGAAGAGATCATTAAAAAAATCAAGATATATGGGGAGATGGATGAAAAAAATTGTAAGAGATCACAAAAGATTAATACTCACAAATTAGTCAGAAAGATAAACTGAATAACAGAAAAATGATATGAAAAAAATTACAAATACATTTTAATGGCCCATAACTACAAAAGAGATATCCAACCACTAGTTTTCAGGAAAATACACATCAAAATAAATTAGATACCCTTGTGTTAAGCAATCAGATGGGGAAAATTTATAAGCAGTTACATTCAGCTGACCAGAAAATTGAAATATTCAGCAAAGGAGTGGGAGGGGGGGGAACAGAACAGGAGAAGCACAAGGAAGTATGGTGATGGGTCACAGGTGATATGGTGATGGGAGAAATATGGGGACTACAATGATGTAAGGTAAAAAAGTGCTAAATTTAAAAAATGTTAAATAAAGAATAAAAGCTGTAACATTCATGATGGAAGATCTTGGAATGAGTCTTTTTATGTTGCTGGTGGGAATTCCAACTTTATAAAAGCTTTATGGATATACTAAATTTTAAAATATCCATTTCTGCACCCAATAATCACTCAGATGAAAGTTTCTGATTATAATTTAGAAATTAATGACAGAAATTCCAACTTTGGAGAAAATCAAAGCCTTGTATGTAAATAACTAAAGGGGAGGAGTGGGAAAACCACAATAGAAATAAGAAAACAAACTGGGTGTAGTGGCGTATGCCTATAATCCCAGCTACTTCAGAGACTGAGGCTAGGAATCACTTGAGTCCGCGGGTTTGAGACTACCCTGGGCAACATAGCAAGACATAGTCTCAAAAAATAAATAAATAAATAAAAAGGAAAATAGAAAATATTAGAATAGGGCCTGGCATGGTGGCGCATGCCTATAAGCGGCAGCCTAGGAAGCCACGGCGGGGGCCAGGGATCATGGTTCAAGTCCCACTGGGGGCACATAGCAAGACCTAGTTCCAAAAAAATATAGCTGGGTGTGGTGGAATGCGCCTGTAATCCCAGTTACCTGGGAAGCTGAGGCTGGGGATTGCTTGAATCTGTGGTACCCTGGGCAACGTGAGCCTGTGGTTCCACAAGCAAAATTAGCAAGGCCTAGTCTCAAAAAAAAAAGAAAGAAAACATTAGAAGTAAGCTATAATAGAAACATTACATATCAAAACGGAGCTAAAGTGTTCTAAGAGGAAAAAAACCATGAACTTAATGTCTATATTATAAATGAAAATGATTAAATATTGCAATGAGCATTCAGTGGAAGAATTTTAAAATAGGGACAAAATAAATGATGAAATCAAGGAGAGAAATTAATGACATAGAAAGCAAAGATACAGGAACAACAACAAAGTCAAAAGTAGGTTTCAGAAACAACCTCATCTTAGCACTAAGGCCACTTATCATTGACCCCCTTCAAAAGTAGTATATTTGATTCTACAACCTTTCCATCACTAGTCCCAAATAAATGTATCACTCACCACCATCACTGGGCCACAGAAGCCTTGACTACTTATCCTTTAAATTACATCATGAACCTCAAGTGATACAGACCCTTATCACTTGCTTCAATGATCTGCATCACTCAGTTTAAAAACTTCCCATCACTCACTCATTGACACCCCAATACTTTCATTCACTTCAGATATCATTCATTACTCTCCCCAAACCCCTATCACTCACCCCATGGAATCCCCATTATTCCTCTTAGACTTCCCATCCCTTGACTTATCCAATTAACCCCAGAGAGTCCCCCCACCACTGGCCCCACAGACCACACTCCAGGAACCCTATTAGTCGTACCACAGTCCAGTCCCCAATTCTAACTCCTCTAACCCCTTGTGACTCAACCCACAGACCTCCCTCACTTACCCTACAGAACCCATCAGTGACTTCTGATGATCCTCATCACTACACCCCACACTCATTATTATCCACATCACCCACATCATTCACCCTACAGACCACATCACTGACCCCACTAACTCCCCAACAACTCATGGTTCCCTTTTCACTTACCCCACAAGCTTTGCACCATATATCCCACAGAGCCCCCATCACTGACAACCAAATTACCCATCACTTTCTCGCTGAATCCACTATTCACCCACAAACTCCTGTCACTTATTCTAGGCGCTTCCTAAGTGTCTGCAGAGAAGACCCATCTATCAATGACCCAACACAGTACCATCATTCAGTATGAAATCCATATCATAACACCCCCATAATGATGTCAATGTTTTACTGGCCCCAAATCGTTTTCTCTGTTAAACTTGGTCCCCAAGCCCTAAGTCCTGACTGAAACTATTTCTGAGGGTCTTTCAGGTGTGGACTTCATATTGCACACACTCAGTATCGACTTGGAAGTGGCCTACCGCCTACACTGACACAGGCTGTGCTTATGAGGTGCGTGTGCGCGCGTGTTTTAAATTTTCTCTAGTGACTTTGTCAGACAGCTAACATGGCCGTCCCCTGGGGAATGTCTCTGAGAGTCGCCATCTTGGAAGGTGTTCGCTTCTTCCGCGGAGCCGCCGACCCCTGCCCGATACTCCCCAGCAGGGTTTCGCACTAACTGACCCGCAAGCCCGTGGGCCGTGCACTCTGACCTCCAGCCCGCGGCATTCTCGCCGCTCCTTGCTCTCCCTAGCCGGGCGCTTTCCCTTCTCGACACTCGGGGGCCCCGCCCTCAGAATGCACCCCTGCGCGCACGGTGGATCCTTCGCGCCACAAAGCCAAGGTCACCCTCCACCCACTCACACT
>PVHY01029866.1:0-13899 GCA_004024945.1 Uropsilus gracilis
GCGGGGTCTCCAGGAAGGGGGACCCGGGAAGAAGGGGCGGGGCTAGATGCTGGAGGGGGGCGCACCGGCCGCGGAGGGGTGAGGGCTGTGGGCTTCCATCGCCCCGGAGCAGGCGGGCGGCACCGGTTCCGGGGCGGGGGCGAACTGTCCAGCAGGTGAGGGGGCGGGCAGAGCTGTCCAGCCCCAGACCAAGCCTGGATAAGCACCTGGCGCGTGCGTGCGTGCGTGCATGCTCGCCGGCCTTGTTTTTGGTTAGGGTTTGGGGAACCACGTTTAAGAAAACAAAAATTTGTTTTTAAACTGGGGTGTTTCAAAATTGGCTTGCTAGAGAGTGGAGACACCGGTCCATCGTTCTTGCAACTGCTTCCCTGCCCATCTCCGTGCATCTCTAAATTCTCCCTCCTCTTCCTGCCCTGCCCTCTTCCTTAAGCCTGACATCCTGCCTGCCGCCCTGCCTGCCTCTGCTCGCATTCTCCCCCCATGCTGGACCTGTCTGTGCCGATGCGTTTGCAAGGTCACTGCCTGGGGAGAGGGAGGAAGGCAGGAGAGCCTCCTATTGTGCTCACGTCAGCACAGATGCCATATCGCTCTCTGGTTCCTGTGGTTTTACTAACATCCTGCCCCCATGCAGGGACGAATCCAAAGGGTTGTTTACTTAGTGTGACCATTGTAGGGTGAAAAGACATAGACTGAAGCTCTGTGAATTATGAATGTGCACCTGAATGGAGTGGCTGGCCATGTAGGACTTAAGCCATACGTGTGCATTTGGAGCTAAATGCCTTTGGAATAGACAGAGCTAGGAACCGAGACCTCTGAGTGAGTTGGTTGAGGCAAAAGGCTGCATGGATATGAAGACAGAGTGTGGTATAGGTAGTATTAAAGAGGACTTAGAATATTTGTGGGGAAAGGAGTGGGGAGAGAATGAGAAGGAAAACCTTGATTATCTCTGCAGTCTGGATCACTGAACATTGGTGTGGATGAGATAGGAATATTGGCTAAAAATCTACAATAGAATAGTCACTAGGTCTTAGAGTACTGATGGGCCTGGGGGGGGATGGTAATGTTGAATTTGAGCAGATGATTCTTAGCGGAGAGGGCCTGGGAGTCCACCAAGACCTAAAATCCGATGCCTGCTAACTATATTATTGGAAGATACTTCAGGTATGAGCTTTGAGATTTTGGCAGGAAAGAGCTCCGGGTTTTCAATATAAACATATAGTCTACGGCCATACCACCCTGACCGCACCAGATCTCATCAATATAAACATATATCTCAAGGTTTAGCCTTGAGCTCTACTCTATAACTACTGTGCCCTGTAAGATGCTTGGCTCTCAGCCTTAGGCATTTTCCACATAATCATTTTACAGAATCAGTTCTGTTTTTACCAGACTCCCATTGCAGTTCTCTATCTCTCTTCTCATTCTGCTTGGGAGGAGCAGAGCTCAGCTCTGTAACATGCCCCACCTTCTGCATTATGTCCGTGACTCCGTAACAGGGAGAACCGAAGGACTCTCTGGGTGGCTGTGATGTCTACATCACATGCTTGGCAGGCCTGCCAACTTGCTTTTGACCTCATCCCATTTTAGCGCTAGCTAAAGGCAGATGTGAGAGATGATAACCTAGTAACCAGCAGGTGCTGGAGGGGAAGATTCAAGGAGAGTGAATTGTTTGGGGGCCCTGACCGTCTCTGAAGTAGCAGCTGCTAGCACTGTGCGGTCACCAAGTAGGGGAGGGGCTGTGGCTCTGCTATAAATAGTGCTGGAGCCAGAGTCACTATGGAGACAAAACTGAATCCTATTACCTGCAGGTCCTCTATTGGGAGCAAGAGAAAGGAGGGAGCAATATTTTGAGGCTATGAGCAGTATTGCAATAGGTCTTTTTTACTACTAAGTAGGGGACCAAGAAGATAGAATGTCTATTTATTATCTAAATCAAATAGGACCTTTCGCATACAGGGAGTGTGTGTGTATGGGAGTGTGTGCAACAGCAAAGAAGGGAGTGGCGTGTGAGTGCATGTGTAGTGTCTTGGGTTCCCTCTGTGTGTAGAGTGAATAAGGTTTTAGTGTGACTTTGTGGGGAGCACAGGGATAAGTCCCGGGAGGACTGAAAATAGCTTTGAAGTGAGGTACAACATTTATTCAGAAAAGTCAAAGGGAACTCAACAGGAAATAAAATTGAGACCATATGTTTTTCCTAATTTTTGGAATATGGCTTAGCAATACCTCAAAACACCTCTTCCATCTAATTCCTAATCTTTGTAAAATATAGATGGACCAAGTCTCATTTGTATGTACTGTATTAATGTTTCCAATCCTGGGACCAGAACAAAGCTTCAGCACCAAGGGCAGAGCTCGTAGCAGTTGCTGCTGGCCCCTTTGAAGAGGGCAGAGGAATGGTTTTGGAGGAGCAGGCAGGACCTAGATATTCTTCATGTGCGACCACATGGGGTAGGGGAGCCAGCTGTTATTGTCTGAGTGCAATTAATGCTCCGGTCTATACCAGGCTTCACATCAAGCTGAATGCAGACTGCTGGAACAGAGAGTAATTAGGTTTCCATCTAGAGCTAGGAGTGCAGATTAATGCTGATTAGGAAGTCTGGCTTGATCCTGATCCAGCCTGGAGCAGTCCTGAAAGTGACTTAATTTTTGTTATCATAATGACTGACTTCGGGTCAGACTGAGTCTGTTTTTCGGAAACAGAGCCCCACGGGCAGGGCTAGAAATGAACTGGTCTGTAGGGAAGGAGACTGGGGAGCCGCTATTTATCTGACTTCCTGACATTTGACTCTCTGAACTTAGAAGCATCATCGAACTAAGCCTGGAGAAATGCCGTGTTGAGTTCTCCTATCTTTAACTCTGAATGGAAGACCTTTGACCTATGACCTGGCTGGGAGAAGCTGAGAACAATCCCTGGGGGCACAGAAGTGGATTCTATCAGTATTTTTTTTTCCTATTAAACTTGGATTTTCAGATACCAGCCTTCCTCCTGGGAACACCGACACCTTACTTGAGGCCTGAAAGTTTCTGAGATGAACTGATGAGTCGGAACCATGGTGCAAAAGAAGAAGCTCTGTCCTCGGTTACTTGACTATCTGGTGATCGTAGGGGCCAGGTAACCAAGAAGGGCCTGGCTTCTGGCTTGTCTTGTGGGATAATTGCAAAGACCACTATTGCCCCTCTTCCCATTTCCATGTTGCTGCAGATAGCTCAGGCTTTCCCTACTACTTTACATCAGTGCCCGCAGTACACATCACACAATCAGGAGTGGAAGGTATGATCTGGAGGAACAGAGCCAGAGTGTCCCTGTGATGTTTGGCGAATACTCCTGGGCTGCCTCAGTTTCCTTATTTTGTAAAGAGGAAAAATATATGTTGTGTAACTTCTCAACCTGCATATGCTGTTTTGGTAACGCATCGGCTTATGCTCCTTAAAAGGTACTAATCATCTGCAGGTGCTGGAGATGATTTTATTGTTGCAGTTCTCACATTTCAGGCCAGGCGCTGTCTTCATGACAGGACAGCCCTGCCTTAGCTTCCTGGCTGACTGGCTGATCACGGTCAGAAGCCCCGTTTCCTAAGGCCTCCACTCTGGCCCCAGTAGCATTTTGTGCTTTTTTCCGTTGTCGATGGTTGCAATATGAAAGAGTATCACGCCACTTCAGGCTGCTGAGTTTGTCTTTCTGTTCTTCAGACACCCGAGCAGTGATAGCGTGGCGCAGACACCTGAGCTTCTGCGGCGGTACCCCCTCGAGGACCACGCTGAGTTTCCCCTGCCCCCAGATGTGGTGTTCTTCTGCCAGCCCGAGGGCTGCCTGAGTGTGCGCCAGCGGCGCGCCAGCCTGCGGGACGACACCTCCTTCGTCTTCACCCTCACGGACAAGGATACTGGAGTCACGCGCTATGGCATCTGCGTTAATTTCTACCGCTCCTTCCAAAAACGAATCCCGAAGGAGAAGGGGGATGCGGGGGCTGGGCCCCGAGGGAAGGAAGCACCCCGCGCCACCACCTGTGCCTCTGAAGAGAGCTCGGAGAGCGGCACATCCCTGCAGCCCCCCAGTGCTGACTCCACCCCCGACGTGAACCAGTCTCCTCGGGGCAAACGCCGGGCCAAGGTGGGGAGCCGGTCCCGCAACAGCACGCTGACATCGCTGTGTGTGCTCAGCCACTACCCCTTCTTCTCCACCTTCCGGGAGTGTCTCTACACCCTCAAGCGCCTGGTGGACTGCTGTAGTGAGCGGCTGCTGGGCAAGAAGCTGGGCATCCCTCGAGGCATTCAGAGGTATGGCTGAGGCTCAGAAGAGAGGGGCAGCCTTTAGAGCTTGGGCACATCTGGGATGAGCGGCAGAGGATTGTCCCAAAGCCCGAGGCCCTGCAGACCTGCGAGAAGTGCCAGGCCTCTGTGCAAAAGACCTCTGCAAAGCCGGCCCCTGCCGTCACTGTACTTGGAGTGGCGCTGGGGAATTTGAGGTTTTGTGTGAGCAGGACACTCAGTCCTGCCATCTGTACATTTTTATGCGTGTTCCCAGTGTGTCCCCTCTGGGCCCACTGAGCTGAGAGAGCGAGCGTTTCCAGCTGGCCACGCTGCTCCCCCTGCAGTTCCACAGGGTGACAGTGGGAGAGCAGCTCCTGCTCCTCACACGTCTGTTCTGCTGTCTGTTCCTCAGGGACACCATGTGGCGCATCTTTACTGGGTCGTTGCTGGTGGAGGAGAAGTCGAGTGCCCTCCTGCACGACCTCCGCGAGATCGAGGCCTGGATCTACCGGCTGCTGCGCTCCCCAGTGCCCGTCTCCGGGCAGAAGCGAGTGGACATCGAGGTCCTCCCCCAGGAACTCCAGCAGGCGCTGACCTTTGCTCTTCCGGACCCTTCTCGATTCACCCTCGTGGACTTCCCACTGCACCTGCCCTTGGAGCTTCTGGGTGTGGACGCCTGTCTCCAGGTGCTCACCTGCATCCTACTGGAGCACAAGGTGAGAGGGCCGGCTTTCCGGTCCTTAGGCGGCAGAGGCTGGACGGGGACTTCTCGAGGGCAGGGGCTGTGTCTTTCCATCCTTTTTATCTCTGAGCTGTGGCCCAAGGCCAGGCATTTGGCAGCTGCTCCCTCGATGTGGTAGGAATCTCAGATGCTGCTCTCATGTGGGGTGTGTGCGAAGGGCTTGCTGCTCCGTTGATTCTGCTTCACTCTGCTGGCCTTCTTTCCTGGAAAGACCAGAAGTTCTTGTCCAGTGACTGGTTGGCCTGGCTTTGAGGGCAGACGAACTTGGGAGACAAGGGAGCGATTCCAGGGAGGGTTACTGCAGAGCTTGGGTAGGGGCGTGGCAGACAGCGGGAGGCGTAGGGCAGTGAGAAAAGTGCAGCCTGAGCTCCTGCAACTGTAGGTGTGGCAAGGCAGAAATGAAATTGTATCGGGAGGTGTTTCCCCATGAGCTTCCCTCACTGAACGACCTGTGGGGTGACTCGTGACAGGTGGTGCTGCAGTCCCGCGACTACAACGCGCTCTCCATGTCTGTGATGGCATTTGTGGCCATGATCTACCCTCTGGAGTACATGTTTCCTGTCATCCCGCTGCTACCCACCTGCATGGCCTCGGCCGAGCAGGTGAGTCTCAAGGTGGCTCCTGGCTTTGTCACATCTGTCTTTATGCTCTGTCTGGCTCTGAGGGAGAAGGCCCACGGCCCAGAGAAGCTGCAGATCCTGCAGAACCATCCTTCGTCTGTTACCATAACTTATTTGTCTGAAAAATGTGAACTGATATGGTGGCAAAATCTGTGCTGTTTATGGTTTTTCTTTATCACAGTTAATGTTAATGATCACAGTCTACCGACTACTCCACTGCAGGTGTTATGTGATATACACAGAATATACAAACCTTTCTAAAATCTGAAAAGTTAGGAGTTTGGGGAACTCAAGGGATTGTGGAACTATTTTCTTATCTCGAAAAGTGGTCCCAGTAGGTCTTGGTTTTGTTTCTCACCCTCTTTGTCCTTTCCTCAGCTGCTCTTGGCTCCAACCCCATATATCATTGGGGTCCCTGCCAGCTTCTTCCTCTACAAACTGGACTTCAAGATGCCTGATGATGTGTGGCTAGTGGATCTGGACAGCAACAGGGTGAGTTTCCTGACAGAGGCATCAGAGTCCAGAATAGGACTGTATTTTATTGTTCTAGATTATTCCCTAGAAGATCCTAAGTTGGTAGGTGATTTCTGTTGTGAGACTCATTGACTCTTTTTAGAATGCTATGTTTATTTTATTGGCTAAATGGGCTAGAACTCAGAGAATAACTGGATTAAGTTTTGCCAGCGTGAAATGCTGCCTCCCGTATATCTTCCCGGAGCAGAGGGCAGTTGTGGCCTGGGGGTCCTTATGTGTGTGTTGTGAATTCACTAATGGTTTTCCTGGGGTGTGGATTGCAGTGAGAAACTGTCTTTTGGCGTAGACTAGAGAAAGTGATATTCACATCCTGCAGTGGGAATACATTCAAACTTCAGCGGGTAGCCCTTCTATGTATTATGTAACTTTAGAAAATATAAACAGGCAGAAAAAGAAGTCTAAGTAGATACAAGAACTATTAAAAGGTAAGTATAGGCCGGGCACGGTGGCTCATGCTTGTAAGCTTCAGCCTATGAAGCGGCCGGGGCTAGGGATCGCGGTTCAAGTCCCGCCTGGGGCCCGAAGCGAGACCTAGTTCCAAAAAAAAATAGCTGGGCGTGGTGGTGCGCGCCTGTCATCCCAGTTACCTGGGAAGCTGAGGCTGGGGATTGCTTGAGTCTGTGGTACCTCGGGCAATGTGAGCCTGTGGTTCCACGGGCAAAAATAGTGAGACCTAGTCTCAAAAAAAAAAAAGAAAAAAAAGGTAAGTATAGAGGGGAAAATAAAAACCATAGGTCTATTACATATTATATCCAACAGCATTTGTATCTGTTTTCGAGGTGTACGTGTATACCTTACAGATCTATATGTGTAGACTCTATACATATGTGTGTGTCATGTGTATGTTCATCTGTGTGATAAGATTGTACCTACAGCTTCCTGGTTCTGTTACTTACTGTTGCTATGAGAAAGTCCCAAACAGTTACTCCTGAAATCTTGCTTTTATCTTTTCTCTGATGCAGGTGATTGCCCCCACCAATGCGGAAGTGCTCCCTATCCTGCCGGAACCAGAATCCTTGGAGCTGAAAAAGCACTTAAAGCAGGTATGTGAGGAGGGAAGGAAAGGAAGGGTAGATGCTGGTGGGAAGCAGGTAGTCATCACAGAGCCAGTTTCCCCCTGAGTTGGAGAGGAGCAGATTTTCCCAGCTTTAGGCAGCTGTTTCTGGGCAGCAGGATGACTCTCCAAAGTCATCTGACTTGTTGTGTGCCCTCCTCCCCCATAGAGCTTAACCCTTTGCTTTCTGTTTCTTGTCACCTTCACCGTGCTTTCGGGCTGTGGAGTGTCCTGGCAGCCTCCCCAGGAGCAAGTTGTAGTGTGGACAGTGTGGCCTCTTTTGTGTTTTCTTCTTGAATTGCTCTCTAGAGAATCTTTCCTTCAAAGACTACTTTGCGTAACTTTTTTTTTTTTTTTGGTTTGTTTTTTTGCATGTTTTATTTATCTATTTCTTTCGTTACTTAAAAACTTTTTTATATTGTTACTCGTTTTTGTGCAATACTTGATTTCTCTCCACAGTTGTAGTTCCCATAGATCTTCTACCACAACATTACCTGTGAACTGAAAACATATCTTGTGCTCTTCCCCCCACCTCCCACCCCCTGTTTGACCTGTCACTTTCCCCCTCTTTGCATTATCCTTTTAATGCATTTTTCATTCACTGGTTTTCATCTCCTCCATGCTGAACACAGTACCTGAAGGTAAAACGTGGCAAGGCTCCATCCCTTTGCCCTGATGTCTGTGTCATGTGGGACCCAGTAGTTAGCTGTGTAGTTCTTTTTAGGAACCCCTGCTCGCATTCAAGAGTCTTCGGAAATCTCTGTGTTGTCTGAGTTCCTTAGCATCACTGCTAGATGATAATCTGTGTGCATTTAAGTGGGTCATTTTGTCCCATCTTTCTCACTTTCACTTGCTTCGCTGCTGATGTAATACGATACCTTGTTACTGCAGAGTCTGATGAGGACTGCAAATTCAGAAAGTTCTCTAGCTGCTGTTCCTTTCTTTCTTGTGACTAATGAGAGGGAGTGGAACTATACTGAAATTTTCATGGAAGCTGAGATCCTTGGGCTCATTGATCCTATATTCTTTCTCCTCCAATGAGTGGTCTGTGGACCAGCAGCATGAGCATCACCTGATTTTGCCAAAAGTGCAGAATCACTCCAGACACACTGAATCAGAGTCTGCATTTTAACAACATCCCCAGTGGAGACTCAGTGCTCTTTAGCACAAAGCGCTTCTGGTTGGGACAAGTCTTTGTCACATTGCTTCATGGGTCCTCCTCCTAGACTTGTAGCGCTGAGCGTGGGAGACCCTGGTTTCCTTGCATCCTTCGGAGAAGCTCTGCTCTGAGCTCTCCATGTCTCAGTTGTTTTAATTTCCACGTAGATTTCAGTTAAGACACAGATTTTGTGGCAACAATACGTTTAAGAACTGGACCTGGACTTCAGATTGGAAGTGACTTTAAGTCATGTGTCTTAAGTGAAAGCTTCACCTAATTCAGATTCTTTCCTAAAAGTTAAGATGTTTGAATTCTACCTAGTTTGTGTAGATTTGCAATCTATGTGCATGACTAACTCAATTTGTTTTTATAGCTTCACAAGTGTACATAAACTTTCCCACCTTTTTCAACATTCATGCTTATCGAACATTGTCAACTGACACCACGGCATCAGTGTCCTACTGCACCAACTTTCCAAACTTTTGCAGTGCAATACATGTTATTTTTCAGAGATGAAACAAAGGCTGATGTCTCAAGGCTATTACCTGCCTTAGCAGCATTTGGTGGAGGATCTTTTATGTTCATTTGTAATAGAGTAAAAGTAAACCAGATTGCAAATCCTTATATTTTAAAAAGCTTAAATCGTATACCCGATACTTAGTCCAAATTGTGTCACTTGTTAAAATTAAGTTGTATTCTATTAATCAATATGAGTATATTTCAGTAAACGAAATATGGTCACATTGAAATCAAATTTTAAAAAGCAAAAACTAATTTTGGCTTCTTATATCAAAGCTGAAGGCTCTTCCTGCATCTCTTAAGATGCACGTGGCTGGCTGCCCGTGAGTATACCTGCTATGTGGGATTCCTTGTTGCCCCCCACCCCAGGCCCTTGCCAGCATGAGTCTGAATACCCAGCCCATCCTCAACCTGGAGAAATTCCATGAGGGCCAGGAGATCCCCCTCCTCCTGGGAAGGCCTTCGAATGACCTGCAGTCCACACCTTCCACCGAATTCAACCCACTCATCTACGGCAATGATGTGGATTCTGTGGATGTCGCAACCAGGTAAGCCAAGCCGGCTAGGCGCTGCCACTCCAGAGTTAGTCTCAGTGACCTGGGGCCGGGCTTCCTAACTGAGCCAGCATCTTTGTATGGAAAATTTGTGGGTTTTATGTACATAAATACCAATGTTTCCCACCTCAGTAACGTAATGGTGAAGAGAAGAAATAGTTCATTTTCTCAAGCCTTGTAGGCTGTGAGCAGAGACGGGGATGGCTGGCTCTTTAAGGCCTTCCCCTTTGATGCTGGGAGTCTGTAAACTGCTGTGGGAGGGCCTGAGACCATGGCTCCCAAGAATCCTTCCCCTGCGGGTATGGGACTTGGATTATCTCACCATCCCCTTCTTCCCCAGAGTGGCCATGGTCCGTTTCTTCAACTCCCCCAACGTGCTGCAGGGCTTTCAGATGCACACACGTACCCTGCGTCTCTTCCCTCGGCCGGTGGTAGCTTTTCAAGCGGGCTCCTTTCTAGCCTCACGTCCCCGGCAGACTCCTTTTGCTGAGAAACTGGCCAGGACACAGGCCGTGGAGTATTTTGGAGAATGGATCCTTAACCCCACCAACTACGCCTTTCAGCGAATCCACAACAGTGAGTCCACCTCCCCCTGCACTGCCCGCTTCTTCCTCCTGGTGACGGGTCCCTTGCTGTCTTTCCTCCCTGCTGTTGGACCTGCGGATCCCACTCCTAGTTGGCTTTGGAGGTTTTCCTCTGCCGCTCGGCTCGCCTCTTCCCCTCATTGCTTACTCCATGCGTTTTTCCACTGGGTAGACATGTTTGATCCGGCCTTGATCGGGGATAAGCCCAAGTGGTATGCGCACCAGCTGCAGCCCATCCACTACCGTGTCTATGACGGCAACTCCCAGCTGGCTGAGGCGCTGAGCGTGCCACCTGAGCGCGACTCCGACTCCGACCCGACCGACGACAGGTGGGCACCCCAGGGGCTGGAACCTGGTGGCAGCTCTGTAGATGTCTGTAGATGTCTGTCTGCAGTGCCTGGGCTGGTATCTCAGCCGGCTGCTCTTTGTCGGCGTCCGTACTCTCTCTTCTCCCCTGACCTGGACTGAAGAGTGCGCCTCCTTTTGCTCTTCCTGGTGCTGACTGCTTACGCCTTCCCCACCACACCTCTCCATTTCACATCTATTTTTATGCCCTTCCCTCTGCAGTGGCAGCGATAGTATGGATTATGATGACTCAAGCTCTTCATACTCCTCCCTCGGTGACTTTGTCAGTGAAATGATGAAATGTGACATCAGCGGTGATACTCCTAGTAAGTGTCCTTGGGGGCCTTGACTGCTCCGGGCCGGGTGGGTGGGCATGGCAATTCCAGGATGGTGTGGTCTGTACCTTGGTGTTTGGCAGATGTGGATCCGTTGACACATGCGGCGCTGGGGGATGCTAGCGAGGTGGAGATTGACGAGCTGCAGAACCAGAAGGAGGCTGAGGAGCCTGGCCCAGATGGCGAGCGCTCTCAGGAAAACCGCGGGCTATGCTCCAGCCCCAGCACCGCTGCCAGCAGCAGCCCCAGCACCATCATCTGCGGGCCCAACGCTGTACGTGAGGACTGGGAGGACTGTGGAAGGGAGAACTGCCCCTCGGGCTGGGGGCCTCAGCTCTGTTGGGACTGTGGTGTTGAAGCTGTTTGTTTCCTTCTTCCTCCACGATCTCCCCATCTCCCCTCCCTGGGTTCCTGCAGCGCAGAGCCTGTGAGACAGGGTTTTGACACCAGCAGGGGATCGCTGGGCTTTGTCAGGGTTTAGCTGGAGCCCTCTTGCCTAGTTTCTGGGCACAGACAGCAGGACTGTCACCACTCTTTCCCCACATGTTCCTGAGAGCAGGAACCGGACAAGCTTGGCCCTGCCAAGTGAGACTATGTGAAAACATCTCTTGGCCCCGGGTGACCGCGTTTTATTCACTGTGGCCCTCAGGAACCTTCTGACTCAGTGGAGGCGGATGATAAGGCAACAGCAAGCATTCCTAAGCCCCTCCCTCCTGTGCCTCCCAGCAAGTCGAACGTGGACAGGCGTCCTGGAGAGGGGTCAGTGCGCCGGCGAATCTATGACACCCCCAACTCGGAGCCCCAGTATGGCTTTCCCCCTGAGGAGAAGGAGGATGAGCAGGGAGAAAGTTACACTCCCCGATTCAGCCAGCTGGTCAGTGGCAGTCGGTGAGAGCCTGGAGGTAGCTTCTAGACGGGTGGCTGGAGGACCTCACCACCGCGGGAGGGGTAGTCCAGAGTCTGAAGAGGTTACGTGCGCTCATGATCCTGACCCCTCAGGGGCGGGGCTGACATCTAGGTGTTTAGGAGTCATGGGGGAAGGAATGGTGACCGCAGTGTGGCATCACGCCCACACACCCCAGGGCAGGTACCTGGACCTGGGACTCATTGGTGCCCCTGTGCATTTAAGGGCTCAAATGCTGCTGCGGCCCAATAGCTTGAAGCTGGCCAGCGACTCAGATGCAGAGTCAGACTCCCGGGCAAGCTCTCCCACCTCCACCGTCTCCAACAACAGCACCGAGGGCTTCGGGGGCATCGTGTCTTTCGCCAGTAAGTGCTTCACTCGTGCTTTGTCCCATCTTCCCCAGGGAGCCTGGCCAGGGCAGATGCCGCTCAGAGCTTCCCCAGTAGGCCTGGGCTGGCATTACCAACCCCAGCTGTTCTAGCATCATCGAGTCCAGCTTGGGTCATCTGGGTGATGGTGAATGAGCCAATGCAGGAAGGGCCAGATTAGTTGATGCCTTTATACCTGGAGGTTTCAGTCTGTTTTAGGTAAGACCGTTGGTCAGCATAAGCATTATATTCAAAATCATGCACTCGTACCTGTGTTTTGTGGAAATGGTCTCATCAGATTTGAGATGGGTTAATCTCTTCTTTGTCTGGTGAAGGACTTTCATGAAGATGTTTGGAAGTCTGTGGGAGGTTGACTTTTGGGTGTAGAGACTTCCAGAAATGAGGGTGGTGTCAGCCATGGGAGGTAAATGAGAGGCCAGAGAGGGAACATGGGTCTTGGCAACCTGGTTTTTTTGGTTTTGTTTTGTTTTTGAGACTAGGTCTCGCTATTTTTGCCTGTGGAACCGCAGGTTCACATTGTCCATGGTACCATAGACTCAAACAATCCCCAGCCTCAGCTTCCCAGGCAGCTGGAATTACAGGCACGTGCCACCATGCCCAGCTATTTTTTTTGGAACTAGGTCTTGCTATGTATCACCCCAGTTGGGACTTGAACCATGATCCCCAGTCCCAGCTGCGCTCCATAGGGTGTTGTTTACAGGCATGCGCCACTGTGCCCGGCATGTGAGTTTTTGCAGAAGTGGGAGAAGGGCTTTCAGACCAGAAGTTCATAGTTAGCAGGGGCTTGGGGATCGCCACAGGAAATCGTCAGAGAAGGTTTTCCCTGGGTTTTGAGCCATCCAGGCAACAGTTGTTTCTTGTCCTGAATTGGAGCCAGTCCTTCCCAAGGTCGTTCAGAGGCCCTGGGAATGGCTATGAAAGGGTGGAGGCAGAGCGACTGTCTATCTGCCCTAACTCCTCTCGCCACTCTCCTCCTGACAGGCAGCCTGTATCGGAACCACGGCACCAGCTTCAGTCTCTCGAACCTCACACTGCCCACCAAGGGCGCCCGCGAGAAGACCACGCCCTTCCCCAGTCTGAAAGGTGACACTTGCCCTCCTTGTCCCACACCAAGGTCCTGTGGGAAGAACGTCAGGCCTGCATGTGATGGCTCCTCTGACCTGGCTGTTGCCCCTCATGTCGCTTCTCATGGCTTTCATTCCACAATCATCGCCTATTGCTGGTTTCCAGAAGGAGCCTGTCTTTGCAGCTCAAGGGAAAAACATCGTGGCACTGGGGCTGTTTCGGGGGAATTTTGCCAGAGGAACCTAATTTATAGGAGCTGCTGTTAGTCGTGGTATCGGGGCTGCTTCTCGGGAATTTTTTCAGAGGAATCTATTGGGCTACTCAGCTGCCGCCAACCACATACCAGCTCCTGCTGCTGGCACGTAGAGTGGCTTCCCCCTCAGGGCACTGTCCAGCCAGGGGAGAGCCGTGCAGAGCCTGGAGGATGTATAGAGTCACGCCTGTCACTTTGACTTCATGTCAGCTTAGGTTCCCATGACTGCACCAGGTGGTGCCGATTGGCTTCTGGGGGCGGGAACGATCTTACTTGATTGACATTTATCATCTCTGATAGTTCGAGGTGCTCCTCTGAATATATACTCTGACTTCTGTCAGTCTCCTTTGGACACTGGGCTGAAATACGCTGTCATGGTAGAAAGCGCAGTGAGAGCCGGGCACGGTGGCTCGTGCTTGTAAGCTTCAGCCTATGAAGCGGCCGGGGCCAGGGATCGCGGTTCGAGTCCCGCCTGGGGCCCGTAGTGAGACCTGGTTCCAAAAAAACAGCTGGGCGTGGTGGCGCACGCCTGTAATCCCAGCTACCTGGGAAGCTGAGGCTGGGGATGGCTTGAGTCCGTGGTACCCCGGG
>PVHY01029867.1:0-13898 GCA_004024945.1 Uropsilus gracilis
TATCTATCTATCTATCTATCTATCTATCTATCTATCTATCTATCTATCTATCTATCTATCTATCTATCTATCTATCTATCATCTATCTATCTATCTATCTATCTATCTATCTATCATCTATCTATCTATCATCTATCTATCTATCTATCTATCTATCTATCTATCTATCTATCTATCTATCTATCTATCTATCTATCTATCTATCTTTTATCTATCATCTATATCTAGCATCTATTATCTATATATCTATCATCTATCCTTTATCTATTGATCGATCATCGATCTATCCATCATATATAATTCTTCTGTCATTTCTATCTACTAACATTTCTATTTTGTAGAAATGGATAAACTGACTCTAAAGGGTATATGCAAAGGGCTGAAAATAGCCAAGTAACTATGAAACAGAAGAACAAAGTTGGAACAGTTGTGCTAGCTACTTTCAAGATTTAGTAAAAAGCAATAATTATCCCGACAATGTGACATTGGGATCAGGATGAAAAAACAGATCGTTGGAACAAGATAAGGAGTCTAGGTATAGATCTGCTGTGTTTACTGGGCAATGTGTACATCCTTGGTTAATTGATTTTTGGGAAAAAATGCCAAAGCAATTTAAAGTAAACTGGAAACTAAATCAGATCAGCATATGGAAGGAAAAGCGTTGGGAAATAGGCATAGAAAAATTAACCCAGCTCCTACCTCAAACCACCCCTATAAATGAATTTAAAATGGAGATTTTAAGGACATAGAAAATACCTTGTTGGAGCCAGCAAAGGTTTCCTAGAAGATACAAACTTATGAACAATAAAAGGAAATCATTAATATACTGCACTTCATCAAAACTAAAGTCTTCTCACCAAAAGAAGGAAAATGAAAAGTTTACTAGGAAAATGAAAAGTTCAGCTACCAGATTGGGATAAATTATTATGGAAGCATAAATCTGAAAGGAATGTTAGCTGGACATTTTAAAGAATTCCTAAAAATGAATAATGATCAATTAAAAATGACAAATCTGATGATTTTATAACAACATGGATGTATTTAGAAGAAATCATATTAGCAGAAACAAGCCATAAAGACAGAAACCAAATGGTTTCACTAATGTATGGGATACAGTGAAAAAAAATAAACAAAAGCCTTGAGGAAAAGTCAAAACAAGCTAAGCACCAAACTGAAATGCACAACTTTGAGCAGGAGGGAAAGGGGGGAAAGGGAGGGGAGGGTGGGGGGGGTGGCAAATCCCTGAGATTACAATGTTGTGAAATTTATATATAAAAAAAAAGAATAAGGAAAAGTCTGCTATAATAGACAAAATCTTTAATCTCTGATAAACACTTTGCAAAGGAAGATCTGTGAATAATCAAGGAACCCATGGAACTGTGTTCAGCATCATCAGACAAAGGGAAATGCAAGTGACAACCCCAGGAGACATCACAACACATTCACCAAATGTCTGAACTTACAAGACTGATGATACCAAGTGTTGACAATTATAAATCACTGGTGGGATTAGTAGATATAAAATAGTATCATCTTGGTTTAACATGTTTCTTTCTTATGAGCCACAAAATCCACTTCTAACTGCTTACCCAAGAGACATGGACATGTGATTTAGTCAGATGTCCACAAAATGGCTTATCTGAGAACACATGGGAGTATTGGAAACTCAACACAACAATGGATGAAAACTTATGGTATGTTTTTAAAATGGAATTTACACTATTATGAATGGATCTGAAAACCAACGATGTTGAAAACCAGAAGTCAAACACAAACAAATGTGTTCTATAATTCTTTTAATAATGGTTCAAAAACAGGAAAGATGAGCTTGGGTGGTTGAAATGAGAATGGAGTTGGTTGACCAGAAAGAGACATGAGGGCATTTCCTGGGATGATGGAAGTTTCTCTGAGTGAGTGTATTACATCAGTTTATGTTTGTCAAATCCAAGAGCAGAAGACTGAAGATGTAAGTATTGACTTCATAAAGAACAGCACAGAATAAAGACAGAGGGGTGTTAGAAGCCATGGGCGGGAAAAAGAACAGACAGGAGAGATTGAGATGGTCCAAGACAGAGACTTAGATTAGGATTCAGTGAACACGTGCTGAGTCATTTATTAAGTAAAGGAATGGTTACAACGCAATAGTAAGGAAGGAAGGAAAAAACCAGGATCCTGTGGTATGTAGCACATGGGGTAGGAGGATGGGGGATGACCTAGCAGAAAAACACCTTTCAGGGACACTTCTCTCTGGTGAGACATTCCTAGGAGGTTAGGGGGCTGACATCATAGATAAGGGACTTGCTGAAGCCATCTCTAGTTTGCCAGAGATGGGTGAGACTAGATAAAGGTGTTCCTTTATCTAAGGCAGATCTCATCCACTTTTGGTGCCCCACAGAGGGGGCTAAGTACAGGGGGATAAGGGGGAGAAAGAAAGACATGAGAAGGTGGAGGGAGGGGGGAGAGAGAGAGAGAGAGCTAGGGATCTTATTCCAGGAGGATTGACTGTCACATTAATGAAGCAACAGAAAAAGAAAACAATGTTTACTCCCCCCCCTCCCGCCCCCACCTCTTCCCTGATGATGAGCACAGAAAAATAAAGAGCTGAGTCTCTACCTTATGACAGTTGTTTCCTGGGTGGTTTAAACTTTCTGGTAAAAAGCAAGCTAGGGAATAATGATTCTCATTGGGGTGAAACGCCGTTGAACTCGATTCTACATTCAAACCAACGCAGTCATCGCCAGCCTCTGGGACTGCCTCCCCGCGCTCAGGCTCCCTGGAGCATCTCTAATAAGTTGGCAGTTTTGCAAAAGAGACACTTGCTACAACCAGCTTCCTTCACACCAAAGCCCAGAAGGCTGGGAGTTAATTGTGCCGGGACCCCCTGGCCTCCCTGCCTTCAATGATCTTGCCTCTCTTCCAACAGAGCCGCAGAGGCATTTGGCCTGGTCCTCCCCAGCAAGGAATACAAATGCCAGCATATTGGCGCTCTCCTTTTGTTTTGTTTTGAAGGCAGGACGACTCAGCGGCTGAACCTGACGATCATGATGATGATTAAGTGGCAGTTGCTGCTGGGGAAGGGGGAGGGCTGCAGGGAAAGCAAACAGGTTAGGTAATCGCTTCTGAGAAAATGACTCCAGGTGGGGTAGACACACCGGGCAATGTTGGGCCTTGTGTCAATCAACATTTCTTCTTCTTAAGCCTGGCAGCCTGGGATTTCCATAAAAAGAAGGTAAACGACTGCCATTCTCAGCAGTTCTTGTGCTCACTGGTCAGAGACAAGATCTGCACTGATGCATGTGCACAAAATGTGCTTCCAGAGAACTCGAGGACTGGGAGCAGGCAGGCGGGTGGCTGCAGGACTCAGGACTCTTGTGACTAGAGGGGGAAGATAGCAATGCCAACTAAACAGGGCACAGAGGAGACTCCCTGCCCCAACCCATGTCCTTGCCAGCCACCTGCCTCTGCTATTCTTTTTCCAGAAAATGACCATTTCACTTGTTGCTTATAGTGAAGATGTCTTTGCTTTTTTTTTTTTTTTAAGAGTACATCCTAGTGGGATTTGCAGGTACGTACATGTGTGTACCTTACTATTTTATTTAATTTTTTTTCAGAGACTAGGTCTTGCTGTGTTACCCAGGGTAGCCCCGGTCCTGCGGACTCAAGCAATCTCCAGCCTCAGCCTCCCAGGTAGCTGGGATTACAGGTGCCCGTCACTGCACCTGGCTGCTTTTTCGAGACCAGGTCTCCCTATGTTGCCCGGGGCAGTCTCGAATCTGCTGACTTAAGTGATGCCAGGCCTTTTGCCTCCCAGCGCTTGGATTACAGGCCTGTGCCACCGTACCCGGCTTATTTTATTTAATATTATTTGTTTTTCAAAGAGAAAGAAATTTCGAATGTGGGGAGCATTCACCCCTAACAAATCGTTTTTTAGTATTCTGTATCTGACCAAGCCCCACTGTCTTCAACTGTACCCCAAAGCAGCCCAGGGAAGGGTCCAAAGAACAGCTTCATGGCAGAAAAGCTTCAAGTTCATTATCAAAATAGGTTGAACGTGTGTAAAAATGCACCAGGCTAGTCCTCACTCAGACAGGCCCCGAGCCTGCATGCTTTGAGCCTCATTCTCACTGAGGGGAGCTGGCTAGGCCTCTGTAGCAGAAGACTTTACAGGGGTCAGCAGGTTTCTGTCCCTCTTTGCCAAGCCTGCTCCTCACAGAAAAAGACTTCCATAAATAAAGCCGAAGAGCAGAGAAATGCAACAGAACACAGAACTGACGAGACAAACAGCAGGAGGAGCAGGCGTGGAGAGAGGCAACTGAGCTCGGACTGGCTGTCTGAGGTAAAGATAAGACTGCAAATCTCAGTAGCGTGGTCAACCTGATCCAGGGTTGTGAGTGACACAGGTGAAAATTCTATTGGAGCCAAATGCCCTGGTGGGCGGAGTCCGAAAGACACAGGAGAAGAAATGAGATGCGCCAAAAGGCAAATAAAAGGAAGGAGCAAGGATAGGGGAGAAAAAAGAAGTAAGGAAGGAGATGAGAATGGCGGACTATGAGAACAGGCCCATGTGGCCTGGCCAGGGGGAAGCCCTTGGAAGAGTGAGCTGGAGGTGGCAAGGTGCCATGGTGACCGGCAGAAGAATGGCCGGTGTGGAAAGTGTGGCACCGCAGCAAGGCGGCATAGTGAGCTGGTCCCTGGAGATGGCCAGGGAGTTGGAAAGCTGATTTGTGCATCAGCAATTGTGGAAGAAGTTTGAAGAGCCTTGGAGAAGCGGAGCAGCTTGGAACATGGAGAGAGAAGAAGCCAAGAGAAGATGCTGGAGAGAGACCGGACTTTGCGGGGTGCCTGCCTCAGGTGTGGAGGGGCAAAGGGCACCATCTTGGACATGTGTTTGGGACTTTCGGATTAAACAGTACTTGGAGTGAAATAACTGGCCACTTGTGACTTTGAAAACTTTTCATTTTCCTGGTTAATTTTCCTTGCTAATAAAACCCTGTTGTTAAACTGTTTTGTGACTTTGGCAACTGCTATGCATGGGTGAGATGGAGCTGGTAAAAAAGCTGGGCGACAGACCACGTTTTAAAAGATTTATTTTTCCTGTGGCTTCTTGGCGGTTTCTGCGCCTTTTTTGACCCAATTTCAAGCCGTGTCCCAGGAACACACATACTCAGGAAGAGGACAGAGATCCAGGAACAGAAGAGACCAAAAGACTAACATGGACCCACACAACAACAACAGAGGAGCCGGGGGTGAGCAGAGGGAGTGGCGGGGGGCGGGGGGTTTCCCCCAAGGGGATCCACAACATACAAATAGAATGTACAAAATCCAAAAGGCAGCAGCAAGGCTGGGCATGGTGGCTCGTGACTGTAAGCTTCAGCTTATGAAGTGGCCGGGGCTAGGGATCGCGGTTCGAGTCCTGCCTGGGGCCCCTAGCGAGACCTAGTTCCAAAAATATAGCTGGGCATGGTGGCGTGCACCTGTAATCCCAGCTACCTGGGAAGCTGAGGCTGGGGATTGCTTGAGTCTGTGCTACCCCAGGGCAATGAGAGCCTGCGGTTCCATGGGCAAAAATAGTGAGACCTGGTCTCAAAAAATATATATAAATTAAACAAACAAACAAACAAACAAACAAACAAACAAACAGGCAGCAGCAGAGGCTGATCAGTGCCCTCTGTGGTACTGGGCTTGTTCCCCCTGAGGATGGGGCCCTAAGAGCTGCTGCCCTCAAGGAATAGAAACAGCAGCTCCCTACCCAGAGTCCAGCAGGGGCCATTCTGTTTCCATGACTGATGGCCCCTGGCCTCCCCTGCGACCAGCCCGACCTCCCAACTTGCTAAAAATGCAAGCCACAGGGGCAAGAGGAATCTGGCCTGGTGGGTCTCACCATGGTTACTGTTGGTAGGTGAAGGGAGCACAGAGCATCCCAGACGTTGTGCTACGACATATGACCAGTTTCGAGAATCCACACTTGATTGCAGATCCAAATGCGCCAGAGCCTCGTGTGTTCAGCCGCCGGACGCTGAGGGGAGGAGAGAGCATCTTTGACACCTTCCCAGAGTCTGTTTAGGCTATTTTCAGCTCCTGGAGGCCCAGTGCCCTCAGCTTAGGTCTGGGGTACCCAGGACCCCCTTTGGTGACACTCCCTTGCTGTGGCCCCCGCTCACACCCTCACCTGGACCTTCCCTCTGCCTTCCCGGAACCCCTGGCCAGCCTTCCAGAGGCTGCGCTATGCAGGGTGAGGCTCCTTCTACATCCCAGGTGGGAGGACTGCTCCTGGCTCCTCTCCTGGACCTGGTGTTCTGCCACCACTCTCTGACGCAGTCCTCTCTTCAGCCCTCTCCTCAGTCCTCACTTCCCCATCACCTCCCCATCACCTCCTCGCCACCTCCTCCCCGAGTCTCTTCACATCATCTCCCTCCATGTATGTCTGTCTCTGGGTCCAAAATTCCACTCTGTCTGAGACTTAGGCTGTTTGGGGCTAGCGCCCACCTTAGAGACCCCCTGATAACTTGATCACCTCTGCAAAGACCCCAGACTCACATGGGGCCCCTCTGTGGCATGGGGCAGGGGGGAGGGTTGGACCCTCAACACTTCTTTTCCTGGGCATGGAATTCAGCCCACCAGAGCTGCAGCCATGTGGCCCAGTTTTACTATGGCACAGGCTTGTGAGTGACGCAGTTAAAATTGTTGGCACCAAAACACCCTGGTGGGTGGAGTCTGAAAAACTCGCGAGAGAAAAATGGGGAGCAAGAAGCGTGAAAGGGTGCATAAAAAGGAGGAGCAAGAAGAAAAAAAGAGAAAAAGGGGAGGAAACGAGAATGGCAGACAGAAAAAACAGGCCCACGTGACCTGGCCAGGGGAAGCCCCCTGAAGAGTGAGCTGGAGGTGGCAAGGTGCCATGGTGACCGGCAGAAGAGTGGCCGGTGTGCAGTGTGGCACCGCAGCAAGGAGGCATAGTGAACTGGTACCTAGAGAAGGCCAGGGATTTGGAAAGCTGATTTGTGCATCATCAATTGTAGGAGAAATTTGAAGAGCCTTGGAGAAACGGAGCAGCTCGGAACACTGGAGAGAGAAACCAAGAGAAGACGCTGGAGAAAGACTGGACTTTGCAGGGTGCCTGCCTCAGGTGTGGAGGGGCAAAGGGGCACCATCATGGACATGTGTCTTTGGGGCCTTTGGGACTGAAGATGGTGACTGGGGTGAGATAACTGGCTACTTGTGGCTTTGAGGACTTTTTGTTTCCCCTGGTAATGGTCCCTTGTAAATAAACCCTGTTGTTAAACTGCTTTTGTCTGGCAACGGCTACGCACCGGTGATGTGGACATGTGGTTTCTTGGTTAGTGACTTCTGCCCCTTTCGACCTGATTTCATTAGCACCTCCTGGGCGTTCACTGAGGGTCCGATGGGAGAACCTGAGACATCTAAGTGTGGGGGACCCCATCACCAACCCTCTCCTCCCCTGCCTAAAATGGGGTTCTCAGGGGCTTCTCGTAGGAGCTGCCTTCTCTGCTTACAGACCAGACCACACCTCCCTGTTCATTGACATTCAGAGTCATACCCCATCTCTGCAGAAGCTTCGTGGAAGCCTCATGACATTGACATTTAAAGAAACAGTCCCGAAGCAGGTTGGATCCATCCCTGGGGAAGGCCGCGGACCAGAGACCAGTGACCGTAAGGAGCTGACGATAAACGGTCACAGCTACGAAGACATTCTGGAAGTCACACCAGCAAAACTTAAGCAGGAGTGTCATGGATGGCTACTTATAAAGGCTCTTTAGTTGCTAATCCCGGTTTTAATTTCTAGCCTTATTAAAGACTTAAGGTTTTATCTCCCGCTCTTCCCCCTTGGAAAAGCAGATGCACGGAATGATCCTTATTTCTGTCATCTTCCCAGCAGTCACAGTGTCTGTACTGTTCTAATCTTTTTTATTTCCACGTGGATTAATGAGTGCGGGGTGGCTACGGTCTTTGTCCTCTGATGAGTCCTGGAGACAAGCATCTGGGGCCTCAACATCACTTCTCAGAGCTAGATTGTCACCGTGAAGACACATGTCATGGTGTTCTTAAAGCACACTGTCACTGGACTGAAGTGATGGGTACGGAATTCAGTGACAGCCTGTGATTGTACTTGTGTTTCACCTGTGCAGCTGTCTGGCTGTTTGTTATAAGAATAAGCCCCACAGCCAACCCAAGAGAACAGAGAATGATCATCTAGAAGTGAATCTTAGAGTAAAAAATGACCCTGGATATGACTTACGTGTTGTCCTTAAGCACAGTGCAGCACAATACCCTGGTGGTGATGTGATTTTTAGAGGCATCCATGAGTTGGTGGAAAAGAAGATCCTTTCCACTTTTCTCTCCCTTTTGTTCGGTTACTTTATTCCCTCTGGTCCCTTTGCTTAGTGAACACTTTATTGTATAGTCAAATAAAGAGCCAGTTTTATGATACACACACATTTGGGGCTTAAAAATATCAATATGTAACAGTTACCGTCTCATATTTGCCTTTAGAAATTTTTTTTATTGAAGTAACATTGCATGATAACATTCTAGAGGTTGCAGGTATCACTGAAAAGAACCTGTATAGATGAAATTAAGTTCACCACTTCATGCCCAATTCTACGTGTCACCATAAATTGACTCATTTTACCTTATTTTCCTTTTCTTCTGGTCTGATAGTCTAAAAGTTTATTTTTGCTTAATTTCTCTATAGAGCACCTATGAGTGCAATCAAACTGTGTTTCCTTCTTCACCTGACTTGCTTCACTAAGTATATGAAACCTTCTCATCTACCCATGTTGTAAATGGCAGGAGTACATCTCTTTTTCATTGCTGAATAGCATTCCACTGTGTGTGTTTATATCTTTTAGAGAAGATCCATACAATTGATCTGATGCCCCAATGACTATAGCCCTATGGCTGATGTGCTATCAATGATGAATATTTGTTTTTCACTTGCTTTAAGAACACATGCAAAACTAGGGGGGTAAAATTTCAGAGGTCCACAGTGGGTCCGTTCTTCTGCTATAAAGAGAAGCAATCTTGGTGAATATATACTTTGAGGAGGGCTTTGCAGCAAAATTATTTTTATTCTCTACCAAAAGAACAAATCAATATGAGGACCTTCTAAAGAGGATAAATAAAATACATCTATATTTTAGAGTGACTTAAACTCCTTTTTAAAATTACTTTATTAAGGAGGAGGGAATATCCTTTGGAAATAAAACAGAAAGGAGAACATTTTAGGAGACTTATTATGGTGATTAGTGCTCCATTAGCCACCATGAGTAACATGGGGTGTAGATGAACTCCCTTCCCTTCAAACTCACCTAGGCGGTGAGGACTGGAGGTGCTGCCATAGCCTGTGGAGAAAGCTGTGTTCACCTGGGTGGGGAGCTGATGTCTCAGCCATGGGGGGAATTTCTCTAGTGACAAAGAAATGGTGGTGATAGGAAGTTCCTACAAATAGGAAGAGAGTATGATCTAGAAGAGACAAATGAGCCTGTAGATTGCAAAGAGTACTTTCTGCAAATAGGAGAAGAATTTGGTTCAGTGGATACCATGAAAAGCCTGGTTGCTTTGTCTTTCTGGAGCATCGGAAGGCTGAATATTGGGGCAGACATGAGCATCAAGTGCTCATGAGCACGTAGGACATGCAGTTTGCATCTCTCCAGACTTCCTTTGACATCGGGAGCCTTGTGGTCAGGAAAGTGGGGTTCAGCAGCACCAGACAGACCTGGTTCAAATCCTGCCCAATTCTTTATGACACCCGTGACTGTGACAAGTCATGTCAAGTCTCTAAGCCTCAGTCTCCTCAGCTATGAAACGGACCTCGTGAGACATAAATCAGGGAGCTGCAAGGTCTTCTGAGCTGACATCGCGGGGTGCTTTGCACTGCACTTGGGATCACGTAACTGCTCAGTCATCGACGGAACGATGATGAACAAGAATAAATGCTCTTGGCAAAACATGCAAGCTGACCTTGGATCTGCATCACCCCGCTGTCCAGACAGGGGAGGGGAAACGCATGTCACAAAATAATCTTTTGATTTTGTCTCAGGCTTTAAAAAATGTGATTTTTTTTTAACACGCGGGCCATACAAAACCACACGGACCCTGGGAGAGGCAGACTCCGGGGAATGGCTGTCACCAGGATGCAGGAGGGAATAGTGTTAGCTTCGGGACAGCTGCCAGGTTCCAAGGTACCAAGACCATTGTGGGGGGAGTGAGTTTCCCTCCATGAGTGTGTATAGTCAGCACCTGGGGTTTTTCACCCTCCCCAGTGTATGCGCCTGGCCCAGTGCGTGTACGCATGCGTGAGTAGGCTCTCCTGGGCCTGGGAGGCTTTGAGCTCAGCATCACCCCTGGGTGAAGGCATGGACAGAAGAGACAGAGCATGAGAGAATGAGAGGTGAGAAAGAGAACAGAGGGCGAACATGAAGATTTCTGGGGGACATGGGGGCTCACCCTGGCTGCAGCCTGGCTCTGGTATGTCTGTGTGATAGCGGGTGCAAATGGGGCAGAAGTCTCCCACCCACAGGCCACAGAAAAAAAGCAGCACTTTCAAAATGTGCTTGTGCTGCGCGCAAATTATTTCAGGTTCTTACCACCCACGCGTAGTAGTTGCCAGAATCACAATGCAATGTGAACAACAGGGTTTATTTACAAGGAAAATTAACCAGGAAAATGAAAAGTCCTTAAAGCCGCAAGTAGCCAGTTATCTGACCCCAGTCACCATTCTCAGTCCCAAAGGTCCCAAAGATGCTTGTCCATGATGGTGCCTTTGCCCCTCCAAACCTCAGAGCCAGGCACGCTGCAAAGTCCACTCTTTCTCCAGCGTCTTCCCTTTGCTTCCTCTCTCTCTAGCGTTCTGAGCTGCTCCACTTCTCCAAGGTTCCTCAAACTTCTTCAAATGCTGATGCACAAATCAGCTTTCCACATCTCTGACCATCTCCAGGGACCAGCTCACTCTGCCACCTTGCTGCGGTGCCACACTCACCACACCGGCCACTCTTCTGCCAGTCACCGTGGCTCCTTGCCACCTCTATGTCACTCTTCCAGGGGGTTTCCACCCAGCCTGGTCACTCGGGCCCCTCCTTACTGGCCCATCATTCTTTTTTTAAAACTAGGTCTTGCTATTTTTTGCCTGTGGAACTGCAGGCTCACTTTGCCCGGGGTACCACGGACTCAAGCAATCCCCAACCTCAGCTTCCCAGGTAGTTAGTATTACAGGTGCACGCCACCATGCCCAGCTATGTCTTGCTGTGTTGCCCCTGGAGGGACTCGAAGCATGGTCCCAAGTCCCCGCCACAGCTTCCTAGGCTGCTACTTACAGGCACATGTCACCGTGCCCGGCTAGCCCATCATTCTTGTCTCCCCTTTTCCCAAAAGTCCTGAAAACCAGAGGATCCAGTTTCCCTTACTTCCCTCTCCTGGTGATTCACTTTCTCTTCCCCACCTGGGATTTGCAACAAGGGAAAAAAAGGAAGTCCCCTTATCCGGCTTAGGCCTCCTTTACCTCTGTGTTTTTCAGACACAACTAATGGCAATGCCTAGATTTTAATACTGTCCATGTAGGGGTCTCAGCCTCATATGTAACTGCTAGAAACAATAAAGAACCTGTGCAGATGGGTGACCAGATGCTGCCTCTACAAGCAGCTACGTGGATGGTTACATTACACACCTCTTCCTGACTTGTTGCATAGCCTCCTCCCTCCACCTGCACCTCGTGGTTCTCCTGATGCAGGAACTTGGTCACAGAGGGTGTCTGAGCTGCCCATCTCAGAGCCATGGCCCTGGAGACTGGTGGCCCGGGAGGGGGAGGCATGGCTGATTTGGGGGAGTCTGAATGGTAAAGTGGAGGCTCCCAGGTAAGTAGGTAAGAGTTTGGGGAGCAGAAGCAGGAGTTGTCTTCCTTGATGGCTCATCAGGCAGAGAGAGAGTGTGTGTGTGTGAGAGAGAGTGTGACAGAGTGTGTGTGTGAGTGTGTGTGTGTGAGAGAGTGTGTGAGAGAGAGTGTGTGTGTATGAGACAGAGAGTGTATGTGTGTGTGTGAGAGAGAGAGAGAGGGGGAGAGAGAGGAATAAAACATCCACGCAATATCACGCATTCCCCAAGTGTGTTCTAATGGGCTCTTCAGAACATGTCCTGGTTCGATAATTGCATACATTGCCTTTTAAGGACCCACAGGACTGATTAACACCAAGGCCAGAGAAAGCACTGCATGCCGGGTAGTCTCGCTAACAGTTATTTTCTGCAACTTTTAACATTCCTCCTTATGTTGACCCAGGATTTGATCAACGTCTTTCACAGACCAGCTCTTCCATCTCCACAGCCAACACTCGCTCTCGCTTCAGAAAGGAAATTTTAACGACGCCTGCTCTTCGCACAGAGAAACTTGGGCTCTTTTGGGCAGAAGTTTAACTAATGGCTCCTCAGCGAGATCAGAGCCAACAGGTCACTGCAGGCGCCCAGAGGCCTCGCTCGCAGATGCAGCAGAGGGGAGACTACGAGAGGACGCACGGGGGACAGTGACCAGCAGTGACCGCCTGGTCCATCTGGGGAATGTCTCAGCCCCAGGAGAAGACCACGTCCCTACCATGGCCACAGAAACGGCCCACGGCAGGATGGGAGGGGGTTTGTGCTGATCAGACTGTCTCAACCTGCCATTTTCTCAACCTGCATCAATGGGGAGAGTGGACATTTAGTCCCAGTTCCTTGGTGGAACAGCCCCCAGGAGCCAAGGTCACCAGGCACCAGTGAGGTCTGTCTCCACAAAACTGATCACAGTCACTTGGCAGCAGGTGTTGTGGGGCAGGGGAGAAAGGAAATATTGGCCAAATGGTCTGTTGCAGAATGATTCAGTGCCTGTGGAAATGCAGGGAGACAATGTGAGGAGGAGGAAAAGCACCTTCACGCAAACAGAGCCCCAGAGCAAATGCAACACACACACTTGGAAGGGAGACAACCCTTGTCTTCCCGGACTTCCTTCCTTCCCCCTTTTGGAGTCTCCTTTGCATTTAGACATGCTAGTTCTTTCCCTAGGATGAATTCACTGAGGACCTGGAGTAGGTGACAAAGTTACTGAGGTGGATAGAAAGAATGAAATTATTAGGAGGAAAGGAAAAAAGAATAAAATTATTAAAGAGGAGCTTGATTTCTAGAAGAAGGATCATACATGTGACTGATAATTAGAATACAATGTGATAATTGTTCTAAAGAAGGGAAACCAATCAGGGTGGGCTTCAGAGAGGAGGTGACCTCCGCTAGTTTTCCTGAAGGATGAATGAGCTTTGCCAGGGGTTAGAAAAAATAAATAAAAGCTGTTAGAGAAAGTAGCACGAAGTGAGAAAGGGCGGCAAGTTTTAGTAGATGAAGAACCAGTGGGTAGTTTAGTAAGGAGACTTGGGGGGTACCTGAGCCACAGTGACCTGGGCTGAATCTGAACGGTGGACTGGAATAGGCTGTCTGGAACCTCAACACTTATTAGGTGCTCAGCGATGAGAGAAAGGAAAATAGCAAACACATAATTCTAAGAATGACCAGGGCAGAGAAAATAATAGCTATTTACTGATGACCTACACGTATTTTACAAATGAACACAAGTGTTGGGGTGAATAAAGAATTACACGAATTCCACTTCTTATTACACTGAACTGCAATCCATCCATCCATCTATGCACTCACTCACCCTCTCACCCACCCACCCATTCATCCTCCCACCCACCCTTCAGTCCATCCATCTACCCATCCACCCTTCCATCCATCTACCCATCCACCCACCCACCCATCCACCCACCCTTCCATACAACTACCCACACATACATCCATCCGTTTATTCATCCATCTGTCCATCCATCCATCCATCCATCCATCCATCCATCCATCCATCCATCCATCCA
>PVHY01029868.1:0-13910 GCA_004024945.1 Uropsilus gracilis
CTAGGGATCGTGGTTCGAGTTCCACCTGGGGCGCGTAGCGAGACCTAGTTCCAAAAAAAATAGCTGGGCGTGGTCGCACGCACCTGTAATCCCAGCTACCTGGGAAGCTGAGGCTGGGGATTGCTTGAGTCTGTGGTACCCCGGGCAACGAGAGCCTGCGGTTCCACGGGCAAAAATAGCAAGACCTAGTCTCAAAATAATAATAATAATAATAATAATAATAATAATAATAATAATAATAATAATAATAATAATAATGCCATTCTGCCAGGCACTGAGCCCTCAGCCACCCAGCCTGCTGCACTCCTTTCGGGGTTCGGGGAATGCAAGGTAGGGGGGTCCCACTGCCTGCCAGGGTGGCGGGGAGCAGATAGGGGGCGCTCCCCCCACCATCACTGTACCAAGAGGTGGCGGGTTGTAGCCCAGCCCACACGCCTGGTTCAGCCATGCTGTAGGGCACTGAGTGCCCTCCTGCAGGACACGAGGGCTGGTGGGGGCATTGGGGGGGGGGGTTGACAGGGGTTAGGGGGTCCGGGGTTCATTCCCTCTGGTCTTCTCCAAATCCAGTCAGCCCTCACCAGAAGCAACTAAATCAGCGATTCAACGGCAGTTGCACACGAATACAGAAGTGAAAAACAAAGAAGTATTCTGGAACAACAAACATGTCAGATCCATGGGACACAGGACTATAAGACTGGTTATAGAGATGAACCTCAGAAATACAACCACTGTGATCTACGAGGACGGGAACAGAATTTCCTGCTCAGAGATGCCTTCAGCATGATCAAAGAACCCTCCCACTTTAGGGAGTGAGGAAAGCCACAGAGACAGGCAGTGGCCCCATGACGAACCGATCAACCATCTGCCAGGGTCTATCTGTATCAAAAAAATTGGTGCACAAACTTTGGCCTGGAGAAACGCTCCCAACGCCAGCAACCAGAACTACAAAACAAAGAAAGAGCAAAATATGACAGGAGATGGGCTGGAGCAGCTAACCAGAAAGAAGGAGGAGACACTGAAAGAACACAATCATGTGTGAACTGGTGGCCAGCAGCAAAAAGACACTTGGAAAACTAACCACAGGCCAGTGTCCCAGGAAACCACGTCCACACCTGACAAAGGCCATTGCTACAGGAAAGAAGAGGAAGAACCCAAGGGACTAAAAATTAAACAATAAATGGCAATGAAAGAAGAGATGGAGAGACCAGGGAGATGGAGTGGGGTAGGGGGGAGGAACAGCCAAAAGGCAAATGTAAACAAAATCTATTCAATAAAAATATATATTATTAAAAATATATATATAAATGAAAAGTAAAAGTAAATAAAAAAATAAATATATAAATGCAGAGGCCTAACAGCCCTGGTAGATAGCATCAGAATTGTGTTGGATTCTTAGGCACCAGGTGGGTCTGAGAATTACTGATAAAGGGGATCTCCCACATGGTTGTTGAATTGGATCAGGGAATTCTACATGCACTTCATGTGAAGTTGTAACAGTGTGATGAAGGGCCAGACAGTGATCAGTGAAATAGAGAGCCCAAAACCAACCTCTATACTTAAGTAACTTGTCACAAAAGAAGGGTCTCAGTGAATGGAGCTGATGCCTACCACAAGGGTTACAATGAAGACACTTCTCAATACCACGTGGTAGGAAAGGGGAGCACCCTCAATTCCATCTACTAGGTAATCAGGCGCAACCACATTGAGAAACTGGAGGTATCACTTAAAGCCAAACACACATCTGCTATGCTCAGCAATTCCACTCGTAGGTATGTGCCTCCCCAACAGAAATTATGGCCGGGCACAGTGGCTCGTGCCTGTAAGCCTCAGCCTATGAAGTGGCTGGGGCTAAGGATCGTGATTCGAGTCCCACCGGGGGCATGTAGTGAGACCTAGTTCCAAAAAAACATAGCTGGGCATGGTGGCGCACGCCTGTAATCCCAGCTACCTGGGAAGCTGAGGCTGGGAATTGCTTGAGTCTGTGGTACCCCGGGCAACATGAGCCTGTAATTCCCTGGGCAAAATAGTGAGACCTAGTCTCAAAAGAAAAACAAATTATGGACACATGTTCACAAGAGCCATGCATGGATGCCCACAACTGGTCCACAACAGCCCCACACTAAAGACAACCCCCAACTGCCCACCCACCAACAGAAAGAATGAGGCAATGGCAAGGAACAAAGCTACATGCCTCGTAATAAATCTCACAAACACGGATGAAGCCTACAAACATGACATCAAGCCAAAGAACCAGACACAAGGGGATATACAATTACATCAGTCAGGAGACACTCTGTTATTTCAACAGAGATTACAGAATATAAAGATTTAACTAGTTCCCCTTCAGATGGTTCAGGCTCTTGGAGAAGAGCTCCAGCTCACTCCCACCTTGACCGAGGCCGCTGGCAGAGATGGAGGGGGTAGGGTGAGTTCTATGCCACTGGGATCTCAAGGTCTTTGGGTCTCAGGTCCAGGTGTCTCAGGCTGGGGAAGCCGGCCTCTGCCTCCATGTGGGCAGGGGGTGGGGACTGGCCCCTCTGCTGGGGCCTGGGCTCAGGGCAGGGGGAAGGGTCCCCCTCTGGGTTACTCTAACCTCAAGCAGACCTACATTGGGAATGAAAACCAGTCTCTCCAGCTGGAGACAGAATGGAGAGGAAAAAAATTAATAACAGCCCTGGATATGCTCACCAGCTAGGTAGCTCTAAGAGCATGTTGGGAACCATGGAGACAAGAAGGTGAGACCAGTAATGGAGATGACCGGTTACAGATTTCTATCTGCAATGGCTCAGGGCTGGGGAACCAAACCCCTGGTCCACAGTTACATGCAATATGACTGAGGTTCCCTCCTTTACCAAAAGAAGAAAGTCACTGAGACGCAGCTGTGACCCCATGGCGGAACTGCTAACAGGACAGAGGAGAGAAGTTGACACCTGGGGAAGTCTGTCCCCAGGGAACACCTCCACAGCCAGCAGCTGGGAGTTGGGCTCCCAAACCAAGATAACAAAACTACACAGCACACAAGCAGCACCATGTGACAGACAGAAAGGAGAAATGCACTACGTATTTGTCCTGCAAGAAGTTCCTGACATGTTCGGCCTGACTATTCTCAGTTACTCCTGGAGATCCTAGCAGCCTTGTCTGTTGGTGTCCAGGAGTGCAAGTCCACACCCAGGAAAAAAGGACATAGTTCCAGAAAAAGAAAAGACCAGTGGGCCAAACATGAACCAATGACTTGCAGTGAGAGGAGCTAGAGTGGCCAGTGATGTGAAGGAGGAAAGGGAGGGGAAGGATGAGGGATAATGGATGCAATATGGAAGGGAGGGCCAAATCTAAGGGAATGACAACATATAAAGGTGACCCAAACTGTATGAAAATTACAAAATAAATTTTTTTTAAAAAAAACTAGTGAGAAAAGTTTTAATTAACTAACTGAAAGGAGAAAGAGAATCCAGGCAATGTGAAAACATAGGTGGAATTTCTTTTCTGGGGGAGTATAAGAAACCACAGAAACTTTGACCTGTGATAGCCAAAGAAAAGCAAATGCTAATCAGAGCTCTAGCTCTAGAACAGTGCAGGCAAGAGTGCCTTGCAGGAGGGCTCCAACAAGGAGCCAGAACCTATGTGATGCAAGCTGCTGCAAGAGAAAGAAAAGGGGTGGAGTAGGAGACACTGCTGGACAACTTTATGGAAGCTAGTATGATCTAGAGTCCAATCAGGATGATACAAAAAAAGAGATATTACCGGCTTAATTTATGAATGCAGAAGTGAAAATTCTAAAGAAAATAGTAGCAAGCCAGGCATGGTGGCATATGCCTGTAAGCTTCAGCCTATGAAGTAGCTGAAGCTAGGGATCATGGTTTCAGTCCCGCTCAGGGCAACACAGTGAGACCTAGTCCCAAAAAAATAGCTGGGTGTGGTGGTACACGCCTGTAATCCCAGCTACCTGGGAAGCTGAGGCTGGAGATTGCTTGAGTCTGTGGTACCCCGGGCAACATGAGCCCACGGTTCCACATGCTCGGCCTGACTATTCCCTGCATTGGGAATGAAAACCAGTCTTAACACAGGCAAAAATAGCGAGACCTAGTCTTAACAACAACAACAAAATAGACAAAATCCCAATGTGTTATTGTTTTAAATTGCATTATGACCAAATAGAATTCATCCCAGGAATTTAAAAGCAGAACTATGTACTTGGCCAAAGAAAAGGAGGACATATCATTCATCTGCATAGACACAGAAAAGATCAATACTAAATTTTACTGAAATTCATCTGCTAAGGCTCAAACTTAATTTTTTTAATGTTCCATTTTGCACTAATTATAGATTCATGCAAAGCTACACACAAATCTACATGGAGGTCCTGTATGTCTTTTACCCAGGTTTTCCCCCATGGTAATATCCTGCATAACTCCAGGAGAATGTCAAAGCCAGGAGATCCACAGTGCTTGTTCAGAGTCTCCCAGTTTGTTCAGTGATGGCACCAACCTCAACAATTGGTTCCCTTTTTATTGCAGAGCAGAATTCCGTGCTCTGGACATACATGAATGCCCATGAAGGGCATCTGGAGAGTACCAGCTCCCGGCTATTCTAAATAAAGCTGCCGTGAGCATTCTTAGGATGAATGCCTGAATAAATGGCATTCATGGTACATTTATGTTTAGTTTCATAGGAAACGGTCAAACTATTTCTCCAAAGTGGCTATACCATTTCTACCTCCAAGGTATGGATAAGAGGGCACCATTCAACAAGTGTGGAAGTGCAGCACACTGAGGATTACTGGCTTAGGCTGTCGATACAGGATCACCTGTGTCTCCTCACAAAGGCAGCTACTATTGGAAACCCAGAATGGGCTATCCAAAACACCTGTCACCCTCACCACAAGTCTAAAGTCAAGATAGCAAATGACTATTTGCATATGCCAGAGTTTAAGCAACTGTTCACATCAGAAGCAAACACCCAGAACAAGGTTCTGGGCTGGTAAAGAAAGCAACTCCCTGGCCGGGCATGGTGGTGCATGCCTGTAAATGGCAGCCTAGGAAGCTGCAGCAGGGGCCAGGGATTGCGGTTCAAGTCCCACCAGGGCCACGTAGCGAGACCTAGTTCCAAAAAATATAGCTAGGCATGGTGGTGCGCACCTGTAATCCCAGCTACCTGAGAAGCTGAGGCTGGGGATTGCTTGAGTCTGTGGTATACCGGGCAACGTGAGCCTGTGGTTCCACAGGCAAAAAAAAAAAAAAAAAAAAAAAGTGAGAAAACAACTCCCAGCCTGAGACCCATAGCAACTGTAATGCATGCCAGTGCTACATGCTCAAAAACAGCCTTAGAGTGGAAGACATGCAAACTGTAGAGCTGGCTCAGGGAAGGGAATCAATGAATCCCCAGCACAGCAGGAAGTTTGAAGGATGAGCAGGAAGCTTGAAGGATGCTCACTGGAGGTGATCCTCAGGGCCTTTCTGCCCTAGTCTTCTCTTACCTACTAAACTCCTGGCTGTCGCAGTTGTCAGATTATTTCAACCCATGCAAAGGCAACATTCTGAAAGTCTACCCCTGTAACAACCCATAAAATCCAAAACTAAAGAGACAGGGGAACATAATACAAAAGGTGGGGGGAAAGTACCCTAAGGTGAGTCTCATCTAGCAGAACTGCAGAACATAAACCAGGCACAGTGGCGTGCATCTGTAATCCCAGCTACTTGGGAATCTGAGGCTAGGAATCACTTTAGTGTGTAGGTTTGGGTTCAAGAGTACCCTGGGCAACGTAGTGAGACCTACTCTCTAAAAAAATATCTGGGCAAGGTGGCATGCCCTGTAATCCCAGCTACTTGGGAGGCTGAGGCTAGGAATCACTTGAGTCGGTGGGTTCCAGACTACCCTGGGCAACATAATGAAACCTAGTCTTTAAAAAAAATGCAGAACAGAGGCCGAGCACGGTGGCTCGTGCTTGTAAGCTTCAGCCTATGAAGCAGCAGGGGCTAGGGATCACGGCTCGAGTCCCGCCTGGGGCCCGTATAGTGAGACCTAGTTCCAAAAAATAGCTGGGTATGGTGGCGCATGCCTGTAATCCCAGCTACCTGGGAAGCTGAGGCTGGGGATTGCTTGAGTCTGTGGTACCCCGGGCAACGAGAGCCTGCGGTTCCATGGGCAAAAATAGCAAGACCCAGTTTCAAAAAAAAAAAAAAAAATGCAGAACATAATTGAAAAGGAGTTCAATGTAACAACTGTAACAATACTTATTAAAGCTTAACCAATACAGGCCATAAAACAGCAATCAAAAACCAAGAAAATATGAAGCACTTATAATTAGAAGTAACTGAGCTAAGAAGTACCACCACCAAGTAAAATAATAAAATGAATCTCAACAGACAAACACAAGCAATGAACAGAATTAATGAGCTTAACAGAACAGTGCTTGAGAACATAAATATAACATGGAGAAAAAAATAATTAAAATGAGTAAGAGGCCTTTGGAGAGACCGTAAAGAGAAACAATACCCATATAATGCCCATCCCAAAAAGAGAAAAGAAACTCTAAGAAGCGTGTTTAAAGAAATAATCACTTAAAACCAGCTCAGTCTAGGAAATGAATCAGACACCATGATCCAAGAGAATAGCAACACAAAGTCACATATAAAAGAAGTCTAAAAAGTTATCATAAAACAAGAGCTCAAAGAGGTAATAAACACCTAAACCATTTAAAAGAGACGAAGAGGAGAGTTACAATGTGTCTCATCAGAGTAAGTCAGAGACCAAACAGTCCAACAGAGTCCAGCAACTACTAACTTTAGCAGAACCTTCAAACAAATATTAACAGAAGTAGCACATAGAGCAGCAATGGAATCTAAACAAAAGATAAAAGATCTCTAAAAAGGGAAAGACAAACTAAACACACACACACACAATGGCAAAGAGCACTTAGGCCTCAATCATTACCTTAAAGGTAAATGGCCTGAATTCACTGGTCAAAAGGTGAAGAATGTCTGAGTGGATTTCCACACAAAGTCCAACCTTCTGCTGTTTACAAGAAACCCATCTTACCAACAAAGACAAGCACAGACATAAAGGCTGGAAGAAAGTCCTGCAAATGGCAACCCAAAACACACAAATATCAGAAACAGCTATACTTTTATCTGATAAAATAATTTCCAATTAAAAAAGGAAATAAGAGATAGAGACAGATACTTTATGATTATGGGCCTAACACAAGAAGAAATAATATATATGCATCAAAGCCAGGCATGATGGCTCGTGCCTGTAAGCTTCAGCCTATGGATCATGGTTCGAATCCCACCTGGGGCATATAGTGAGACCTAGTTCCAAAAATATAGCTGGGTGTGGTGGCGTGCACCTGTAATCCCAATCAACCTGGGAAGCTGAGGCTGGGGATTGCTCAAGTCTGTGGTACTCCAGGCAATGTGAGCCTGCGGTTCCACAGGCAAAAATAGTGAGACCTAGTCTCAAAAAAAATGTGTGTGTGTGTGTGTGTGTGTGTATCAAACAAGGAGCATTGAGATATATAAGAGAGATGCTGATAAGAACACAATACTAGGCTGAACATGGTGGCACATGCCTGTAAGCAGCCTAGGAAGCTGCGGCCAGGGTCAGGGATCGTGGTTTGGTACCGCCAGGGGCTCGTAGGGAGACCTAGTTCCAAAAGGGAGACCTAGTTCCAAAAAATATATAGCTGGGCATGTTGGCATGCGCCTGTAATCCCAGCTACCTGGGAATCGGCGGCTGGGGATTGCTAGAGTCTGTGGCAACGTGAGCCTGCAGTTCCAGGGCAAAAATAGCGAAACCTAATCTCAAAAACAAAACAGAAACAAAACAAAAAAATCCCACAATACTATGGGGTCTTAATACCATTTTACAACTATAGACAGAGAAAGACAACAAAAAACAACAGCCTTAAATGAAGAGATACACCAAATAATTTATGAAAACTCCACCCAAAAAAACATTGCATCCACATTTTTTCAAGTACACAATGAACATTTAAGAACAGATCACATAACTATAGAACTACAAAATCTAAATTACACTAAGTAGTCTCTCTGACCATATGTCAGACAATCAGAAATCAACTATAAAAGGAAACAATAAGCTGCCTGGTAGCTATTGGATAAAAAAAGGAAATATAAAGCAGATAGCAAAAATACCTTCAGGCTGGGCATGGTGACTCATGCCTGTAGGTGGCAGTCTAGAAAGCCTCATGCAGGGCCAGCGATTGCAGTTCGAGTCCCACCAGGGGTACGTAGCGAGACCTAGTCCCAAAAAAATAACTGGGCATGGTGGTGCGCACCTGTAATCCCAGCTACCTGGGAAGCTGAGGCTGGGGATTGCTTGAGTCTGTGTACCCTGGGCAGCGTGAGCCTGTGGTTCCACGGGCAAAAATAGTGAGACCTAGTCTCAAAAAAAAAAAAAAAAAAAAACTTCAGATAAGTGAAAATAAGGATACAAGCTACCAGAATCTCTGGGGAGCAACAAAAATGGCTTTAAAGTGGAAGATACGTGCACTATAAATCCACATTAAGAAAAATTCCAAGTAAAAAACCTAATTTATTTATTTTTTTTTTTTGAGACTAGGTCTTACTCTGTTCCCGGGGTAGTCCCGATCCTGCGAACTCAGGCGAATACGAACCTCAGCCTCATTGGTAGTTGGGATTACAGACACCTGCCACCGTGCCAAGCTGCTTTTTCAAGACCAGGTCTCGCTATGTTGCCTAGGGTAGTCTTGAATCCGTGAACTCAAGCGATCCAGGTCTCTTGCCTCCCAGTGCTTGGATTACAGGCACACGCCACCACATCCAGCCTTTAAAGCAATTTGAAGAAGAACCCAAAGTTAAAAGCACAGTGAAAATAGAAGCATAAATAGACTAAAGAGAGCTCAAAAAGACTGAAAGAAATCAGTGAAACTAAGAGTTGGTTCTTTGAGAAGCTAGAATAGACAGCTAGGTTAACAAAGAGAGAAAACATTAATAAACAGAATCACAATTGAAAGAGGAGAAATTACCAAACCATAGAAAATGCAAAAGAACAACAAAATGAAAATTCAATAACCTTGAAGAAATGGACACATTTCTAGATCAATATGGTCTACAGAGACTAACTCAGAAATAAAAATGAGCTGAATAAATCAATCACAAGCATGGAAATTGAAATGACAATAATCTTTCCCAAAACAAAAGTGCAGGACCAGAGGGCATTATAAATGAATATTAGCAAATCTTCAATGAATTAATGCCCGTCTAGCTCAAATTATTTCTGAAAATACAAAAAGGGGAGTGTTCCCTAATACATTTTAGGTCAATATTACCCCAATACTGAAACCAGATAAAGATCGTGAAGAAAATTATACACCAATATCCCTGATCTCCAAAAATCTCCAACAAAATACTAGCAAACCAAATTCAATGGTATTATCACAAGAATTATACATCATGATTAAGTGGAATTTATTCTAGGAATGCAAGAATGTTTCAATATATGCAAATCAGTGTAGTATATCATATCAATAAGAGTAAATATAAAAATATAATAGCAATAGATTTTGTTCAGTTCCCCTGCAAAGTGGGTCTGTTACTAACCCAATTTCACACCTAAGGTAGGGGCAGGAAAAAGCTAAATGATTTACTAAAATCAAGGTCACACAGTAAACATAAGACCCACACTAAACCACTGATAGGCTGTTGCCTAATAAAGTAATAGCCCACAATTAATATATGCCAGATGGTCTGATTCAAGGGTCCCTACCATTACCAGGTCACTGACCAGAAAGAGGACTCTTAAGAATTCCTCTGACGGTAAAATGGTGTAGGCAAATCCTTGCCCCGCTCTGGGATTTAGTGTTCTTATGTAAAACAGAAAGGTTGGACTAGCATCACGAAACATGGCAGCTGATGGGACCTTCAGTATCCCAAACTCAAGTCAGACAGGGGCACAGGCACTTGTAAAATCACCCATTCCACTTGGGACAGAGATTTGGAATTCCAAGCCTCATCTTGCAGAAGCAGACTGCTTCTGGTGTATCTCCACAGTTCCTCCAAGCTCTAAGATGTTCAGATCCCACCACAAGAGGAAAGGGCCTCCAGCTGATTCTAGAACACATAGGCTGCAGAGCCCCTTCCTTCAAAGCTGGCACTTGGGGTGAGGCAGCAGTGTCCATAGGCAGCCACCAGAAAGACCACCAAAGAGACTACTGTCCCATCCACCAAAACCCCTGCCTGATTCCACACACATCATTCAGTCACCCTGGACAAACCACTAACCCCGACTTCAACCAAATGAAATGAGTCACCGTGAAGGTGAAAAAGTTGCTTCACATAGTCATTTAGTGAGAGCTGCCTCCAGTCAACCAACAACTCTGCCCTGGTTAGAAGTTAACTTCCTAGAGGAGTCAAAGTGGGCCTAGGACGGGTCCTCGCTTCATCCTCAGGACATTTATGGAAGGTCCACTGTGTATACAATCCTGAGCTAGGTTGGGGACTGAGGGAAGTTGGGGGTAAGGGGAAGAATCTGAGTTCCAGCATCCTAGGAGATGCCAGGAACTTCATGTATCAGAATAAGTTTGAGGAAGAAAAATAAATGAAACTACCACATTAACTCATTAAATTTTTTTCAAAAATAAATGAAACCTTAAAACAAGTCACATAATTCATCACGTCTATCTCATTTTACAGATGAGGTGCTGGGGGCTCAAGGTCACCCTGAAGAAAGGGGGTTCAGGCTGAAGCTGTTCAAGGTCAGCTTTTAAATACCTGGCTTATAAAACATACCAGTACATCAGCTATTTATCAATTTTACATGGAATGTTTTAGAAAAATAATTTTGAGGTCTGACAGATAGATACAATAGAGTAATTAGGAACAAAATTCTGCTATTTACTAGGTGTGTGAACTTGGGCAAAATTATTTAACTTCTCAGGCTCAGTTTATGGTCTATAAAATGGGGTAATACCACCCACCTCAGAGTTATTATGAGGATTAAATAAATTTATAGCTACAGAGTATACAGAAGAGTGCCTGGTACACATAAAGTGCTATAGTGATTAAATAAGTGATTTTTAAAATACTTGTGCTGAATGTGAACTGAACATGGTTTTATAGGAAAAAAGGTTATGTTATGGCACTATAGTTCAGATTATTTCAATAGGAATTCACAGACTGAAAAGTATAAAACCTCAAAAGCTAAGAAAAGGGGACATCAATGAAAAGTGGACCTCACAAGGAAAATTGTACACAGAATTTGTTGGTAAATGAAGCCCCATTCTGTACATATGCTGGTGTAAAAGCAAATGCAATGACTGCATTCAAATGAACATCAGCAACTAAAAAGCAAGTCACAATGCAAAAATTATAGCAAAGAAATTTCTACCTGATATCTGAAGCAAAAGTAAACATCTCAGCAAAATCTGGTATAAAACCCAAAACCAATAGAGCAGGAATGTTGTGTGTTGTCATACTTTACCTCTAGAGGTCGCCCAAGGTCACCAAGTGATTTTGGGACAACGCTCAACTCACAGTCCAGTCAGCTGGAAAGCCAGCGTCCTCTTCTGGTGCCTCCAATTCAACCTTGCCTGCAAGTCATCTCGTGGGAACAGTCGCCCCAGGCCCACCAAGGTCTTAAGACCTTCAATAAAGGGGATTCTTTAGCCTGGGGTACCCAAGAGCAACACCTTAACCACCACCTTTCTTCCACAATACCAGCACATTTACAAGGCACTGGTGAAATTGCAAGTAGCATTTTTTCAGGAAGGGAGGAAGTGGGCAAAGATATTATTCCCATTTTACAGGTGAGGATATGGGAGCTCAAAGAGGTTAAGCATCCTCCAGGATCACACTACTATGGGAACTTCAATACCAGAATTCATATCCACATGGGCCAGACCCTCATCACTTGGTTATTTTCCCCCCAAAATACCAAACAATTTCAAGTAATCGTATAAAGATCCAGGTCAGGAAAATCTATCCAGCAAAAACACAATACCTGAGTGAGTTTGGAGCTGCTGAGAACACAGGAAGAATACCCCAGGATGAAATACCTGAGAAATACCTTCAGAGGCAGAGCAGCTGGTATGAAATACCTTCAGAGGCAGAGCAGCAGGAAGAATACCCCAGGATGAAATACCTGAGAAAAACCTTCAGAGGCAGAGCAGCTGGTATGGGGTTAAAAAATGGGCTTGAGAGTCAAACTGGGTTTTAAATACCATCTTGTACTAAAGGAGGGATATTTTATAAAGATAAAAGGGTCAAGAAGATATAATAATTATATGAATATGTGTGTACCTGACAGAAAGCACCAAAATATATGAAGCAACAATGGACAGAAATAGAGCTGATAATGCAACAGAAATAGTTAAACAGTGAAATACTGCATTTTCAATGATAAATAATGAGGAAGAACATCACCAAGGCACCAGAAGCCATGACCAACATTACAAAGTACCTGGATCAAAAAGACATCTGTAGAACTCTCCACCCAACAAACACAATACACATTTCTCTCAAGAGTACACAGGATACTCTTCCAGGGATGGTGTGCAAAGGCATTCAGAATGGTTCAATGTTTGACATACTGTCATAGGCCCTCCAACAACAGCTTCTAACATAATTAGGCTGTCCTGGACCCCTGATAATAGAATTGTTTACCTTTATACCAAGAAGGTTGGGAAGGAACCAAAATCCACATATGGTGTGTGCCCAGCATGACTTAGAGGGGTATGTGTTGTGAGACCCCTAAGGTTCTTATGAGGCTGTCCAAAACAAACAAACAAACAAACAAACAAACATGTCAGCCAGGTCTATGGTGCCTCCATATGGGCTAAATGTGTCCAGAACAGATCAAGTGGACTTTTCTTACTGAGGCAGAAAATCGTGAAGGTGTTGAAGGTAGAAGCAGTACAGAGCCAGAAAGCTAACTGAAAGATGCAATAAAAAAATCAAAAGAAAAGAGAGTACACAGGACAAACTCCCAAGAGAGGCCATGTGTTAGGTCATAAAACAAACCAAGAGATTTAAAAGAACTGAAATACAAATATGTTCCCCGAGCATAATGATGTTAGAAAAAAGTTTTTATTATCATTGTACTTTTGGAAAATTCACAGTACATGGAAAGTAAAGAACCAAAGAATGAAAAATCAAGAGAAATTAGAAAATGCTATCAAATGAAAATTCCAGAACTTGTGGGATGTAGCTAAAGCAGTGCTTGCAGGGAAATTTATAGCTGTGTTTATTTTTCAAAAGATTTCAAATCAGGCTGGGCACTGTGGCTCGTGCCTGTAAGCTTCAGCCTATGAAGCGGCCGGGCCTAGGGATCATGGTTCGAATCCCACCTGGGGCCCATAGCGAAACCTAGTCCCAAAAAAATAGCTGGGCGTGGTGGCGCCTGCCTGTAATCCCAGCTACTTGGTATGCTTAGGCTGGGGATCGCTTGAATCTGTGGTACCCTGGGCAATGTGAGCCTGCGGTTCCGTGGGCAAAAATAGCGAGACCTAGTCTCAAAACAATCAATCAAAAGATTTCAAATCAGTAAACTAACCCTTTACATTAAGACACTGCAAAGGAAAGCCGGGCATGGTGGCTCATGCCTGTGAGCTTCAGGCTAAGAAGCAGCTGGGGCTAGGGATCGCAGTTCGAGTCCTGCTTGGGGCAACTTAGAGAGATTTGGTCCCAAAAAATAGCTGGCCATGGTGGCAAGCACCTGTAATCCCAGCTACCTGGGAAGCTAAGGCTGGGGATTGTTTGAGTCTGTGGTATCCCAGGCAATGTGAGCCTGCAAAAAAAAAAAAAAAAAAAAAAAAAAAAAAAAAAAAAAAAAAAAAAAAAAAAAAAAAAAAAAAAAAAAAAAAAAAAAAAAAAAAAAAAAAAAAAAAAAAAAAAAAAAAAAAAAAAAAAAAAAAAAAAAAAAAAAAAAAAAAA
>PVHY01029869.1:0-13901 GCA_004024945.1 Uropsilus gracilis
AAAAAAAAAAAAAAAAAAAAAAAAAAAAAAAAAAAAAAAAAAAAAAAAAAAAAAAAAAAAAAAAAATATCCTAAGTCTTGAGAATGAGGGTAGACAGGAAGGAAAATAATACTGGGTGTGGTGGCATGTGCCTGTAATCCAAGCATTGGGAAGCAAGAGGCCAGGGATCACTTTAGTTCGCAGGTTAGAGACTACCCCAGGAAACATATGAGACCTGGTCTCGAAAAAGCAGCGGGGCATGGTGGCAGGCACCTGTAATCCCAGCTACCTGGGAGGCTGAGGCTGGGGATCACTTGAGTCCACGGGATCAGGACTACCCCGCAAAATAGTGAGACTTAGTCCCCCCCAAAAAATAGGGGAGGGGGGGTTCACATTGGGATTACAATGATGTGAAATTTAAATATAAATTAAAAAAAAAAAAGACCATTTGCTGAGGTTGTGATTTAATAAATAAAAAAAATATATATATATATATTTTTTGAGACTAGGTCTTGCTATTTTGCCCATGGAACCGCAGGCTCATGTTGCCTGGGGTACCACGGACTCAAGCAATCCCCAGCCTCAGCTTCCCAGGTAGCTGGGATTACAGATGCGCACCACCACACCGAGCTATTTTTTTGGAATTAGGTCTCGCTACATTGCCCGGAGCAGAACTCAAACTGTGATTCCTGGTCCCTGCCATGGCTTCCTAGGCTGCCACTTACAGGCATGCACCACCATGTCCAGCTAATATGTAAAAATTAATATATATAAAAAAAAATTAGCACCTATATCTGATAGGTACACGGAGAATGTAGATATACTATAGCTTTAAGTCTTCACAAAAGAAATTTAATTTATATTAACTTGCCCATCACACAATAAGGACAACTTGAGAAAGAATATGGAAAAATAAAAATCACTAGAATGATGGGCTTCAGCCGACCGGGCACGGTGGCTCGTGCTTGTAAGCTTCAGCCTATGAAGTGGCCGGGGCTAGGGATCGCGGTTCGAGTCCCGCCTGGGGCCCGTAGCGAGACCCAGTTCCAAAAAAATAGCAGGGCGTGATGGCGCGCACCTGTCATCCCAGCTACCCGGGAAGCTGAGGCTAGGGATTGCTTGAGTCTGTGGTACCCCGGACAACGAGAGCCTGCGGTTCCACAGGCAAAAATAGCAAGACCTAGTCTCAAAAAGAATGATGGGCTTCTGAGTATTTTCTTGGTTTTGTTAGTATTTCATTTCTTTGTATTCTAGTGGTAAAATAAAATTAAGTGGGAGCTCTCACTGTATCTTTTTGAACTATAGTACAATGAAATTTTTTTTCCATTTTAAAATAAACATGTGGGGATGGGCCGGGCACAGTGGCTCGTGCCTGTAAGCTTCAGCCTATGAAGCGGCTGGGGCTAGGGATCACGGTTCGAGTCCCGCCTGGGGCCCGTAGTGAGACCTAGTTCCAAAAAAATTGCTGGGTGTGGTGGCGCGCGCCTGTAATCCCAGCTACCTGGGAAGCTGAGGCTGGGGATTGCTTGAGTCTATGGTACCCCGGGCAATGAGAGCCTGCGGTTCCACGGGCAAAAATAGCGAGACCTAGTCTCAAAAAACAAACAAACAAACAAAACAAAACAAAACAAAAAAACGAAAAACAAAACAAAAACATGTGGGGATGAACAAACAACAGAGGAAAAGAGTGAAAACACTCCGTATGATTTCATAATGATGGATATATGTCATTACACAGTTGACCTAACCCCACTATACACCGAGTGAACCATAAAGTAAACTAGAACTTTGGGTAATTATGTCAATATAAGTTCATCCTTGCTAAGAACTCTACCACTCTGATGAGTGACACTGATAATGGAACAAGTTATGCATAAGTGGAGGTAATGGGGATGGGAAATCTCTGTGTCAATTTCCTACTAGGTTCCAGAGATGTTTTTCTCTGCCTGACCTTTACTCTGCCCTGCTCAACTCCTCTAGAACATTGCTCCATCAATTATTACACTTCACTCTTGCATTATGAAAAGCTATTTGCTCCTCGTTAATGTAACTAAGCATAACTCAAGTCACAACCATCAAAAGTACCTGCCTTGACCCTTATCTCCCTCTAGGTGGCATCTAATGTTCTTTCGCTCTCAATCTAGCTCTGGCAATTGACAGTTCTTTATTTCTTCACTCCACTCCCTCACTCACATTAAAGCTTTGCCCACTGCAATCTGGCTTTTATCCCCACTATTTCTGAAACAGTTCTTGCTAAGGTCACCAATGACGTCTTGATGCCAAATTCAAGGGCTACACTTCAGGTCATATCTAATCGATCATATCTAACTTAGGCAACACTGGCCCCAATTCTGGACACTGCTGATGCCTTGACTCCCATGACACAGCACGCATCTTACTATACTACTTCTCAGCACTCCCTGAACTTCCAAAGTCATCCCTTGGCTCATATCACTCTATATTTTCCCTGGGTAATCTACAACTAGAAGAATTTTTTAAAAGTCACTTTCATGCTAAGACACAATGGTTTTTTTGGTGTTTTTTTTTTTAAGACACAGAATTGTTAAGGAGGAAGGCGTACAATGCCCTAAGCAGCTCTTGCTACCTATCTAGTCTTCACCTAATATTCCCATCTGCCTAATTTTACTCCAATAAACCCTGAACTTTTAGCCCCCCCATATGCCATGTTAATTAATTACATTTCCATACCTGTAGCTTAAGGAATGTTCTCCCTTTCTCTCTCGTTTCATCACTTGTTACTTCAGGATTCTTCCTTCTCCCTCTCCTAAACTAGGTTTGTCAAATCTAGTGTTCCCACAGATTCCCAAACAATACACTACAATTATTAACATTTCATCTTGACTATACCTCCATTCACGTAGTAAAGCTAACAAAGGTAGAAATGCTATTTTATACATAATGTGCCCATAATACCTTTAACACAACAGCTATCAAATACCAATGGAATGAATGGATTACTTAATTACTATTATTTGAGCCTTAGGGAAATAAAAGAACCTAAAAGCCAAAACTTTTCCTCGCACTATAAACCCTAAAAATAAATCATGAGAGATTTTAGGCAAGGAATATTAAAGTAAACTATATCCTGAACAGAAGCATTACTAAAAAAAAAAAAATATTCTTGATATGCTGCATATTAGGGATGTGAAAGAGAATCAAAGAAAAGATATAGCTAAGAATTAGTCTGAGGAAAATCAGGATAACAAAACCTCCTTTTGCATCCATTGAAGAATTTAAGTGTATTACATATACTTCTAGGGGGAAAAAAACCAGGACTTTCTCTCCAGGGTGCTGTCTTGCTTATTTATGACCCATGGTGCTAAGCTGCAGTTAACAGTATATGGAAACCAAACTGACAGGAATGACTTGCTCCACCCTTTTTCTAGATCAGAACTGCACCTGAAATCTGGAGTTGATCATGCCACATTTACTTAACCTATCTGCAATTCTCCTGGCCCTGTGACCACAATGAGTCCAAATTCATCAGGTATTACATAGTCACACTACCTCATTTCTGTCATAATGCACAGTCCACAGGGTGTAAACTCATCACCAGTTAGGAAACTCATTATTACAGAAAGTGGATGAGGACTGGAACACAGCCTCGTAAGAACCTGGAATTTTCTTCTTGTATGTTTTGGCATTAACGATGTTACAGAGAACATTAGCCAAACATGCATGCGCAACATTGTGGCATGGAGAAACAGTAGACGGTGATTTTTCAAACCTTGCAAAAAAAAGTAAATCACAATTAAAACTCCCAGAATATTTTCTCCATTTCTGATGCCTTCAGCTAGGCCTTTAACAGTAACTGGAGGATAAACACTCAAGATAACTTGCTTTGCTTGCTTTTCAATGGGCACCCTGTGTTATTGGTTAAAAGATGAGCGATATGACTTGGATAAGCAGCCTCTCGGAAGTTACAGAAACAATTTTTTATTCAAACTGAAAAATCTCTCTTCTAATGTTGCTTCTAGAGTCATCACAACTGCAGATAGGCTCCAGAATCCCCATAAAAAAAGCCTCAGAATACAATGTTTTTTTTTTTGAGACTAGGTCTCGCATTTTGCCTATGGTACCACGACTCAAGCAATCCCCAGCCTCAGCTTCCCAGGTAGCTGAGGCTGATTACAGGTGCACACCACCATACCCAGCTTTTTTTTTGGGGGGGGGGGGAACTAGGTCTCATTATATTGCCCCAGGCGGAAATCTAACTGCGATCCCCAGTCCCAGCCGTGACTCCACAGGCTGTCGCTTACAAGCATGCGTCACCGTGCCCAGCTAGAATACAATCTTTTGAGTAGATTTGACATCTACAATAATATTACCCACTCCCACCCCCCAATATATATACCCTAAACTTTAGTAAAGAAAACAAAGTTGGAAGAAGAGCAAACTCAGAAGACTTGAGAGGGATGCAAGATGGACAGAGGACAGGAAAGAATCTGGGTTTAACTGCCTTCAATACCTTAGTGAAGGTGGTAGAACCAGAGGCCATCAGAATTTGACGCACGCGGTTGTGGAAACGCTGCATTGACTCATCATCCACGCGAAGGAAACACTGAGCTGTCCGCTCCTTAGTAACCTAAACCACAAGGTCAAGGTTAATCTATCTTTGAAAACGCCAGTGGAGCACGACAAATTTTGACCACCACTCACTCAACAAGGCTCAAGAGAGTAATAATGAAAAGGTGTGCCAGTGTTCCTCATGCACACTTACCCCAAAATTAGAGAGACAATATTGCTACTCTACATCCTTTCCCAGACTGTACCTCATTTTGCAGGTTCCAGACCCCATCCTTGTGTGTGAATTCCTCATAGCTGGTGCGGCATTTAGGCAGGATACGGCACTCAAAGCCACACATGTTGAACAGCAGGTTGGGGTTGTCCTTACTGTACACGGACACGAAGCTGTTCTCCCACTGAACTGTAGTCACTGACCGTGGCAGGCGGTTCTTAATGTCCCAGAACACTGCCCGACCCCTATCCACAAAGAACAAATGACCACATCAGTCTCCCAGGGGGAAACCTGCCTTCAAAAGCCAGACCAACACTATCCGACAGAACATTCTTCTACCCCGGACACATACTAATTTCCTCTAGCTGCTCTCTGGGACAACCCCCAAGCTGGTATCCTCCCAGTTCCCATAATCCCAAGTTATACTCACAAATTGACGTCATGTTTCATGAGGCGCATGCGGGCATCTCGGGGCCAGCATTTCTTGTTGTTATAGCCAACAATGTTTTCATTGTTAGGGTCAGGGTGCTCTGTCAGGTAACGCTGGATCAGATCCCGAGCCTCATCTGCTGTGAACCTACATCAGGCAAGGTGCACTGTTGAGGCCCAAATACACTGGGATCTCACCAGGTCTACTACAGGCCCAGAGACGGAACACCCCCACCAACCTCCACCTTACTCTCACAGGATTTTATTCTATTTCAGGACCCCATGGCAGGATGTATAACTCAATGCCCTGCAGCAGTAAGCTCACCTGAAGAAAATATGGATACGATCAATGTATCTGCAAAATAGACGGATGGGATGGGCAGCCTCTGTGGCTATGTCCTGGAAACTGAGAAAATCGTTTGGCATCTGAGGAGGGCCGGCCATCTCACTGGCCCGGTGCAGTCCTAACACAAGCAAATCCATCACCAAGCCATAGTACTGCACGATGAACGATGCAAACTGCAGGCCTCTGATGATCCCATATGAATTTGTATGGTTCATATCCTAGAGAGAAAGACTTAATTCTTACGAACTTTTTTTTAAAAAAAAAATTCTTAAGAACTCTTAATTTGCCAGGCATGGTGGCACACACCTGTAATCCCAGCTACCTGGGAAGCTGAGGCTGGGGATTGCTTGAGTCTGTGGTACCACGGGCAAAAATGGCAAGACCTAGTCTCAATAAATGAATAAATAAATAAGGAACTCTTAACTTATGGTCAAGTTCCAGGCTTCTCCAAGGTCCTTCCTCTTTTATCCTCCCCTGAGCAAGTTCTATCTCAGTGGGACAGACAACCCTGCCCCCCCCATCACCAAATTCCACGATGCTCCACCCCTAGAGCAAACCTTATAGTTGATGACAACATTGTTCTTGGCTGTCATGTAGTCAGCTATGTTGTGGTCCACAATGAGTCGCAGCAGCCTATTAAGTAAGGTCAAGTCGATCTTTTCATACATTTTCTCGAAGCGTGATTCCAACATGACATTGCATTCACCCTCACTTGTCTCCCACACATCCTGAAGGTTATTGATGCCTGAGAAGTAGGCAAGATAGAGCACCAGTAAATTAGAAATTCCCTTTTGGGAACAGTGCCTAAAGTAACTATCACATTCCATAAATACTACAACCCCACCACCACTCCATTCATTCACCTGGACTTTCAGGAGTGTCAGCTTTGCTCAGCTTAACACCACTATCAAAAGCCTTAGTACCATGTGGTAAGAGAGTGAATCAATGATGCTGCTAAGGTGAGAATTCTGACAGAGAACTCAATGTACCTCCCTCAAAGGACAATCCCAGAGAAGCTTTACCTTGGCACCACTTGTAAACAAGCAGAGGTGGTGGTTCTGTGTCAGCAGGCTTGATCCAGGGCGGGAAAAGTCGGCGCTTATCAGCTTCATACCACAGATACTGATCCAGATATGCATCAGTTATCTTCTCCAGTGGCTCCACATCATACACTGGCACCAGATGGCTATAGAGATCCATGAACTCAATGCCCACCTATGGAATAGGGAAGCTGGCTCACACCAATCCACCAATCATCTGAGTAACTTGCCACCATGGATGTCAAAAGTGAATAGCATAACCAAAAGGAAACTTGGAGGGTGTCTCACATACTTCCTTAAAAGCTCTCTGTGTCAGCAGGTGACGTTTGATGCGGGACAATGCTTCATGGGGGTTGTCATAGGCTTGCTCAATTAGACCGAGCTCTTCCCTCTGAGACTGGTTTAATCGAGACTTCACACTGACAAGGTAAAAGAAAAAATGAGAAAACCAAGAGAAAGTCAAACCCAAATAGGACTAGGCTAAATCTTTCCTTGGACTCTTGACCATGATGCCATTCCCTTCTATCCACATGTCCAAAGAATTCCGTCTACTCACCTATAAGCTTCCTTGAGCCGCTCCAAGGCCAAGATGAGCAATTTGGTGTCATGCTTATACGAGAGTGGGGGGAATGGGATAGGTGAAAACCTACGACTTTCCAACCAATGCACAGTAGTAGTATATACTGCCACTGCTTCCTCTGCTGTGATGTAAGGGCCATCCTGCAAGGTAGATGGGATAATTAGCTTTCCCACTATAGCCCAAGCCCTCCAGGGCAAGGTGTCGTTCCAGTTCTGCTTGCTACTCTCCTGTCACTCTTCCCCAACCCAGCCTACTCTGCTCGACCTTCAAGTAGTTGTGCTGCCGCTCCTGTTCTGCCTTGAGGTAGAGGCGAGTAAGGCGACCCAGGTTCTTTTTACAAACAGTCTTGTCCACAGTGGCCCCACGACGGATCCGTTCTCGGTTGTAGTGGGCAGTGTTGGTCCACCAATCAGCCTTGGCCTTCACATAACGAAGGATCATATTCTCTATGGGTGTTGGTAGCCCAGGGACCTGAAAGCACAAAAGGTACAATAAGAGTAAGATGGGAGCCAGTTAGGCTCCTACCCCCACCCCCAAGACCTTCTAGGAGTGGTAATTCTAAATCCTGAAAGATGAGTCCATGCATCTTTATAAATTGGAGAGGTTTACCTTCCAAGGAATGTTAGCCTTCCAGCAGCGCCAGGCTTCACTGAGGTGCTGCAAGATTGTCCGGGCCTTGTTCTGTTTGATTCCCTCAGGCATCATGTCCAGAATGTCATGCATCACAGCAGCCCGAAGCTCCAGATCAAAATGAGACTCAACTCGTTGTTTTGTGACAGTCTTTGCAACCCCCTTTGAGTGTCGGCCTACGAGCAATTAAAAGATTCTTTGGGGTGGTGGTTTAGAAGTCAAAGTGACTAAATGGAAGTCTTTGGCATTTAGTTTATTTCTTCATGTTCCCTCTATTATCCTTGGATACAATGAAATCAATTAAGTATTAACAAAATACCCAGGCTGGGCACGGTGGTTCCTGCCTGTAAGCTTCAGCCTATGAAGGGGCTGGGGCTAGGGATCGCAGTTTGAGTCCTGCCTGGGGCCCGTAGCGAGACCTAGTTCCAAAAAAATAGCTAGGCAGTACGTCCGTGGTACCCCGGGCAACAAGAGCCTGCAGTTCCATGGGTTAAAAAAAAAAAAAAGTATTAACAAAATAACCATGTGCTCAGCACATGCAAAATAGACAAGCTACCTCAAATATTCTCAACTATGTTTCTTTTCATGCCACAAATACGTGATAACCTCAGGGCCCCAGAAAGAAGTCCAAGAGGCATAATACCAAGTCAGATTTGAAGAATGAGACTTAGAGAGGGAATCCAGCAGCAAGAGGTTCTCAGAGATTCAAATGGGGCAGGGGAAAGAATGGTAAGGCACAGGAGCTGTCCTTGAACAGGAATTGCAAAGGAAAACCACTTACCTTCAAACTGCCGGGCCAGGAGATTGCCGAGCCATCGCTCCAGCAGAGGGGTGATGCCACGCATGAAAAACAACCAGACTCGCCAGCCAGCTGCCCAGAAGCCACAGCCAGGGCCCTTCCCTACAGGGCCCTATGAAACCAAGCAGAAATCAAGAATTCAAGTTAGCAATTTGACATCAAAAGACAACTGGGCATGGGTAGAGCAGGAAGAACACATATTTGGCAGTAAAGGGAAAAGGGGGGGAAACTTGGGATCACAAATCTAAAATGAGGTAAATGAGCAAATTTTTTTTTTTTTTTTGAGACTAGGTCTCGCTATTTTTGCCCGTGGAACCGCAGGCTCTCGTTGCCCAGGGTACTACAGACTCAAGCAATCCCCAGCCTCAGCTTCCCAGGTAGCTAGGATTACAGGCGCGCGCCACCACACCCAGCTATTTTTTGGAACTAGGTCTTCGCTACAGGCCCCGGCGGGACTTGAACCGTGATCCCTAGCCCCGGCCGCTTCATAGGCTGAAGCTTACAGGCACGAGCCACCGTGCCCGGCTAAATGTGTAATTTTAAGGTAGAAACCAATGATTAGAAATCCATATATAGACCTAAAGGTGTGTTTTAGGGGAAAATGTTGTGCTTCACAAAATGAGGGCAGTAATGACACACTCAAAGCCTCTCTATAAATAAGTCCATGGAAAAAAATCCAGACTAAATGTGAAAATTAAAATGAATCTAAGAAGGTGAACATAAAAGGGTAGGGTCCCACCGTGTTGAAGCGGTAATAGATGAGATGCTTCAGGTCCTTGCACATGCGAATCTGCCGCATCAGCTTGTATTTGTACCGGTACATACCAGTCAGCTGCCCCACATGAGCAAAGATATACTGCAATCCATCTGCTAGCTGCAACACAATTGCACATGGATCGTTAAGCTAGAGCCCTGATCCATTCAGGCTTCACCCTGAGCAGGGACTGGGGCTATCCAGCCTCACCTGGAAGGCATCAACATTGCCTAATCGATACTGCACATGACTGTCAACAACCAGCTTAGTTAAACGCAAAACTTCTCGGCAAAGATGAAAAGCATTTCCAAAACGAGATTTCTTTCTTTCCTGGAGATGACAGAATAGGAAAAAAGTTAGCAATGGTCCATACTTAGCAAGTACCCTCCCCAAAGGATGAGGGCAAAATTAGCCTATCCCTCAAGTTCAAGAGACCCTTATTCAATGCAGACACCTTGGTAGTGAGCGTCTTGACAGGCTTGAGGTTGAAGTTGTAATCCAGGTGCAGATAGTTGAGATTTTTACGATGAATGAGAAGATTGAGCATGTTGTAGCCCTGACGGCAAACCTGTAGCCCCACCTCTACCCAGTCCAGCTTTGTGGACTGGAAGAATTTGGTAGCTTTAAAGGAGCGGAAAAGATACCTGGAGTAGAAAAAAGGAGATCAAGAGTTAGCCTCCCGATATCTTAAAAACAATGGAAGTCTGAGCAGGGACCCTCAGGCATTTTTTTTTTTTTTAAGGCTAGGTTTCGCTATTTTTGCCAATGGAACCGCAGGCTTACATTGCCCGGGGTACCACAGACTCAAGCAATCCACAGCTTCAGCTTCCCAGGTAGCTGGGATTACAGGTGCGTGCCACCGTGCGCACCACCACGCCCAGCTATTTTTTTGGAACTAGGTCTCACTATGGGGCCCAGGTGGAACTCAAACTGCAATCTGTAAGCCCCGGCCACTTCATAGGCTGAAGCTTACAGGCATGAGCCACCATGCCCAGCAACCTTACCTCTTCTTTTGGGCTTTAGGGGGTCTGTGCTTCAGGGCATTCAGAACATAGTACTTGAGTAACTTCTGGTAGGAGACCCTCACTTTCACAGGCTGCCCAGCAGGACAATGCTCACGATACCTAGAAAAACAAGTCTGTCAGAGCTAGTTCCTTTCAGTCTGCTGGTCTAAGATGTATGCTCATCCATCTGGGAGTGTTCACTCCTATATAGCCACTACTACTGCTTCCCACAGAAGCCTTACCAGTTCTTGACCAGGGGAATGTCCAGGGCCCGGCGGGTACGACCAGAACGTAGGTTGAAGGGTCTTGGGGCCCATAGGAGGGCAATGCCATTGGCTGTATTATCTGTATAGAGGGGTGTGTCCTTCAGGAAGGGCTCCACAAACTCTGGAAGCTCAAACTCCTCATCATCATCCGGCAATGGTTCCTGGCTCTGAAAGAAAAACCCCCAAGGGTTCAGCTCCCACTGAACTGGGCAGAGACTTGGGATGAGAGGGAAACTCTCTGGGGCCAAGTACAGTGGCTACATCTGCCATGGAAACTGGGCTGCTTGACAAGACAAGCCCTAAAGAGTTAGGGTAAAGGGGGCCAAGGGAACAGAGAACAAGTTAGGGCCAACCAGAAAAGCAAGCATCAGTCCTCACACCTCAATTGGCTCACCACCAAAAGCCTCCCACAGGGGCCCAAATAATAGGAGGTAAACACTGCAATCACCTCCTGCTTAAGCTTCAAGCACTGAGCTTGGGGAAGTTCATGTTAAGAACACGAAATGTGGATGAACATCAAAACCTTAATTCTAAATGTAAGAATTCAATCACAAAAGATCATCTATTACATGAATGTCCAAAATAAACCAATCATAGTGAGAAAATAAGTAGTAGTTGCCTACACAAGGGAGGTTGGTGAAAATGGAGAGGAACTGCTAATCAGTATAGCATCCTTTTAGGATAACAAAAATATCCCAAAGTTACCTGAGATAATCATTACACAATTCTGAATAAACAAAGAAACACAAAATTGTACACTCTAAATGTGTGAACCACATGTTAAGCGGTATTTCAATAAAAGGATTTAAGAGAGAGGGGGGGGGGGAAGAACAGAATAGAAAACAGACCAGAATAGACTACAGAGAACCCCAGAGGAATGACAACGAAACCCAGAAGAGTCACAACAGAAACCAAGATTATACCAACAACTTGGACTGAGTCCAGTGCCAAACTCTCAAATTAACTTATAGCTCCAGGGGAACACTCAGAGGGATGGAAAACATCTCTCCAACTGGTTGAATTTTTATCTAGTAACACTTCAGCTCAGGAAACTTCTCTTGAAACAGCTGATCCAATGTGGCTTCCGCTCACCTTGACAGAGTGTCTGTGGGAAATAGGGTTGATCAAAGGATCAAAGTAGAAAGCTGGCAAATCAGGATCCTCAGTTTTTATGAACACAACATTAGGAGTGTGGTACCTGAAAAGAAAAAAAAAAAAAAAATCAATCATAGTTTTCCTAAATGCCATCTTTTTAATTGTCCCACTTTTATTCCAACTCTCACCAGGTAAGGTGGACGTGGTGTGGAAGGTTGTTGTACAAGTAAGGAAAAGCAATCTTGTATTCAGTGCGGATAGGCTGCCGGATGATGATCTTGTTAATATCATTGAATTCATTCCAGTCCTCATCCCTAGGGCACAGAATCAAAGATAAGCAGATTAACAGGTGACTTCCAATGTTACATGGGAACTTAAAGGTCAAGATTAGATTTTATTCAACCCAAGATATCTAAAAGCCCTACCCTCCAACTTACTGCAGGTTGATGTCACGAACAAGAGGTTCAAATTTGGGGCCTCCAGGAATGGCCATATTGAGGGCCTTAGAGGTAAAGAAGGCCTTCAGATCAAAGAGATAGAAGTAGTTGTCATCTACCAAGTCTGTCAGAAGCTGATTGGCCAGGCGGTAGAGAGTGGACATCATTGGCAGTGTGAACTGCCAGCGCTGGTAAGTGGAGCCATTCACATACCTAAGAAAAGAGACCCATGTCAAGCAGGTATGCCAACCAGTCAAGCCAGACTACATACTGCTCTCTGACAATTCCCCCTGAATGCCCAAAACTCCCATAAGAGTGGTTAACTCCAATTCTCACTCACTTTCTGCTATCCCTCAGTGGCTGGTGATCATAGAACCAGTCCAACACAGGGGCATCCTCCTCAGGATCCAGCTCTAGCTGAATGGCCTCCAGTGGCTCAACATCTAGAATATTGTCAGCATAGTCCAAAGGCGGCTCTTCATCATCAAAAGGGGGGAAACGCATCCTCTTGAAATGCCTCCTATCTCTTTTTTCTCGACGCATCATAATCCACATAGACCTGGAAGCCAACAATGTCACATAATTTCTGCCCACTGCCACCCTAACCACCACCACCACACACAATATTCCAGCTGTTCTCACCCCCACTGGGAGATGTAGACAGGCTCAATGACCCAGGGGATCTCATTGACAAAGGAAATAGCTCCAGTGATGTGGTACAGCACAGGCACATCCCGAATCTGCTCCCAAGGCATAGGCATGTTCTCTAGGAGTTTGAGGACTGCGTGAGGCATGTACTTTAGGGCACTACAACATTAAAGAGAGATTGGTAGAAATGACAAGGTGTTCTGCTAGTTTTATTCATGCAAAGAAATCACAAGATATCACAGTACATTCTACAGAAAATTCTGCCTGATAGTCAAAATCCCAGACCCTCTATGCCAGGAACTCTGCCCTCCCTGGTCCCTTTTCCAGTTGAACCACTCTTCTTTCTATACTTCTTAATCCTATGATCATGGTTTAGGTTCCTGTAAATCCATATCCATCCCTCTATAGTTTTCACATGGTCTCACATTCAACTCTCTCTATACCTGCTCATAAATAATATTCACTTTTTTTCCTTTTTTTTTTTTTTTTTGAGACTAGGTCTCGCTGTTTTTGCCCATGGAACCACAAGTTCACGTTGCCCGGGGTACCACAGACTCAAGCAATCCCCAGCCTCAGATTCCCAGGCAGTTGGGATTTTACAGGCACATGCCACCATGTCCAGCTATGTTTTGGGACTAGGTCTCTCTGTGTTGCCCAAGGCAGGACTCAAACCTTGATCCCTGGTCCCTGTCGCAGCTTCCTAGGCTGCCGCTTACAGGCACGCACCATCATACCCGGCAAAGGTCTTGCTATTTTTGTCCGTGGAAATGCAGGCTCACCCACATCCAAAGAACAGACAACAAGAATTGCTGGCGAGGATGTGGAGAGAAAGGAACACTACTACACTGTTGGTGGGAATGTAAACTAGTCCAACCACTATGGAAAGCTGTATGGAGGACTCTCAAGTTAATGAAAATGGAACTACCATTTGACCCAGCAATTGCTCTCTTGGGAATCTATCCAAAAGAGACCTATATGTGGGTACAAAGGGACACATGTGCTCGGATGTTTACCGCAGCACAATTTATAATTGCAAGGACATGGAAGCAACCTAAATGCCCCAAAACAGATGACTGGATGAAAAAAATGTGGTACATATACACAATGGAATATTACTCAGCAATTAAAAACGACA